>CAWUFW010002831.1:1800000-2032528 GCA_963921515.1 Calotriton arnoldi | reverse complement strand
CAGGCCCTCTTCCCACATGCTTCTCAGACAGTTCAAGGTCAGTGATGTGTGACTCCTTCCAATTAACTTGCATGTGGCCGACATGGGGGAGTGTTTTCTTCTTTCTTCCCCGTCCGTTGTGTGCTTCTGTGATATGCGCTATCTGCCCTGTGGTCGGTCTCCTCGGCATGCCTGTGTTGGTCTATTCTTGGACAATGGCTGTATTCACCGGCTTCTGTCGTAGGGCTGTGGTTTCGGAGTTGGAATGGAAGGTCATTCAGTGCTGTCTGCTCTCCCTTGTGTGGGCGGCAGGCTGCCTTTCCGCTCTGCGTTGGGCCTTGTGTGTGAATGTTATTCTTGGGCCACCTGTTGTCGGTCCCCGGGCTCTTTGGTGTTCCGTTTTATATGTCTTGTTCATATGTGCAGGGTGGTATGGGTGTTTCAGTGTGGTACTGGCGTTCCTCTTCCCGAAGGGGCCCTGCTTCTCCTAGTTGGTGTTGCCGCCGCTGTGTGCTACGCCATGTTTGTTACACTGGGGTGTGTCCTGCTGTTGCGTGTCTTCACTGACATGTGTGCGTCGGTTGTGTGGCGTTGGGTGTTGTCCGTGAATTGGGCGTTGGGGACATGTCTGTGGCAGGCCTGTCACGTGTCATGTGCGTTCGGGGTGGGGCTGATGTGTGTGCTGCTTGGTTGTGTCCCTGTGTCTGTGTGCGACGCATGCATGGCGCTGCGGTTGGCCTCTGCGTTGTGCGCATGTGTGGCGGCGTCATCGCCGCTTTGGGGCCGTGACGGGGTCGTTGGTTCCTAGTCCCAGGTGGTGTGTACACATGTGTTACGCGATGTTACGATTTGGCCTGTGTGTCATGTGTGGATGCAATGGTGGATGTGTAGTGTACACGCGCTGGTGGGGGGTTGTCCGCTTTTTCCGCCCTTGCACTGTGTGCGCTGTTTGCGTGCACTTGTTGTGTGTGTGCCTACCTGCGTCTCCGCGGTACGTTGCGTCCTTGGTGGTGCATCAGCAGGAGCATGGGGAGGGCCTGCAGTGCTGGATTCATGCTCGGGGAGCCGCTTCTTCGTTGTCCGTGCTCGGCGTCCGTGTTACCGCTTCGGTTTGTCGTACGGTATCTCTTGGCCGTGGGAGCCGTTTGTTTGCGGCATTGTAATTTATGCGCCGGGCGGGACGTGTTTCGTCGGACGGTGTGTGTCAGTTGTGCTGCGCCGCTACGTGTACGGGCGCACTTTGATGGCGGACGGTGTTGCTGGCTTGCCGGCGGTGTTTGGCCTACTTTTCGCATCGTAATTGGGCGGGCGTGTGGACTGCTGCGTGCCGGCGGTAACTGGTGGTTTTTGCATCCGCCAGCACGGCGGTTGTGCTTCCGCCCGCCATCGTAATGGGCCCCTAAAATATTTAATAGTCTTTAAACTTAAATTTTGCACTCCATTGAGTGCAACAGTAGGGAAAGTGTTGGATAGCGGAGGGGTAAAAATAACTATTCCCACTCCAGTGAGTGTAACAGTAGGGAAAATGTTGGATAGCTAAGGGGTAAAAAATACTATTCCCACTCCAGTGAGTGCAACAGTAGGGAAAGTGTTGGATAGCGGAGGGGTAAAATTACTATTCCCACTCCA
Source organism: Calotriton arnoldi (assembly GCA_963921515.1). Classification (NCBI taxonomy): domain Eukaryota; kingdom Metazoa; phylum Chordata; class Amphibia; order Caudata; family Salamandridae; genus Calotriton; species Calotriton arnoldi. The sequence continues at coordinate 2,030,920 of CAWUFW010002831.1, read as the reverse complement.
GTGAGTGCAACAGTAGGGAAAGTGTTGGATAGCGGAGGGGTAAAAATTACTATTCCCATTCCAGTGAGTGCAACAGTAGGGAAAGTGTTGGATAGCAGAGGGGTAAAAATTAATATTCCCATTGGAGTCAGTTCAAAATTAAAAACAAACAAAATATCAACTACAACACAAAAGATTTTAAAAAACAAAAAAGAAAACATATATAAAAATATAAAAAATATACAAAAGATAAAAACATATTATAATGTTAAAAAGATCTAACAAATACCTAGAAAGATTTAAAAAAAATAATAATTTACAAACAACTATTTTTATTTATAATCAAAAACATTAATTATTACATAAATGTAATCTTTTTTATTTCCTACCCTATAACACCACACAATTCACAACACACATCTAAGTTTAAAAAAAATGTACCTCCATAATTACCATAATTAATTATCAATTAAAGAAATATAATTAATTAAAAAACAAATTAAAACAGATACAAATTAATTTACTCCCCAAACGTTACCCCTATAAAACCGAAACCCACACAAAATTAAAAAAACAATTACCATAAATATTTATGAATTGATGAATTAATATTAATGATCAACTAATTATTAATTAATTAAACACAAATAACTTTCCACCCTCTACCCCAATAAACACCATAACCCACACCTAAAAATCACTACACAATTTCCATAACTAATTTAACATTAATGAATTAATATCAATTAACGACAACTTATTAATTAAATAAAATATATTTCTTCCCACCCTTTACCACTATAAACCCCACAACTCACATCTAAAATTAATTACACAATTGCTATATTTAAATTTCAATTAATTTATTAGCATTAATTAACAAATAATTTTTTATTAATTATAAATAAATTATTTCCCTCCCTATTCCACTATAAACCCCACCACTGCCCCTAAAAAACATAGCACAATTAACATAATTTATTACCAATTTATTAATTATTAATAATTAACAAGCAATGAATAAATAATTAATAATAAATTAATTCCCACAATTAACACTATAAAGTATAAATTAAATACATATTAATAAATAAAAAATATTAATAAATGTATTATAATTAAATTACTTCCCACCCTATTCCCCTTTAAACCCACAACCCACTCCTAAAAAATGACACAATTAACATAATTACCAATTAATCAATTAATATTAATTAACAACCAATTAATAAATAATTAATAATAAATTAATTCCCACAATTAACACTATAAAATGTAAATTAAATAAATATTAATAAATAAAAATTAATACATTTATTATAATTAAATTACTTCCCACCCTATTCCCCTATAAACCCACAATCCACTCCTAAAAAATGACACAATTAACATAATTACCAATTAATTAATTAATAATAATTAACAACCAATTAATAATTAATTAATAATAAATTAATTCCCACAATTAACACTATAAAATGTACATTTGATAAATACTAATAAATAAATAATAATTAATTTATTATAATTAAATTACTTCCCACACTATTCTCCTATAAACTGACCACCTGCTACAGAAGTAAAAAATGCAAAATTTAATTAAAATAAAATTAATAACTAATAAAAATGTAACCCATATATTAAAAAACAAAAGCAATACTTATACAAAAAAATAGTTCACATACTTTTAAAATACATACTAAAATACATAACACTAATTAAAACATCAATATTTTAAACAACTACATTTTTGCAAACAATATTAATGACTTTGATATTTTCAAAAACGATATTTCTTACCTCCAAGTCGATATTCTTGACCACGATATTCTTGCTGTCGATATTTTTGCATCACGATATTTCCAACTCGATATTTGTGTATGTCAGATTTCAAACTCGATATTCTGTCTGTGCACCGTTTGTTTTGTTGGATGAGGTTTTTGAGAAATGGTCTAATGTAGGAGGTTTTCAGCTCCGGAGGGAATGAACCTAGTTGTAAGATTTTGTTGATTAAGCATTTAGCTACCTCCCCTCTATAGGTGGTGTGAAGGATATCTTTAAAGATTTGTGGAGGTGTCAGGACTGAAGGTGATCCGGATGGTCTGCTTGCTATGATAATGTCAAGGAAATCTTTTTCTGAGAGGGTTTTGAAAGTATGTTGAGATGGAAGATAACTTTTGTTTCTTTCTATGTTAACTGGTTCATTTGTTGGTGTGTTGTTTGTTTTCTCTTTAAAGCAATTTTCCATCTTTTTATTTTTTGAGATTGTTGACAATTCAAGTACCGCCCCACTCTGATTCAGGAGAGCTAGGGTCCATAAGGTAGATGTGCAGATTCTTATGGCCCGAGTTACAAACCTTTCCTCTATTACTAGGTGAGACATACTCCTGAAAAATTCAGGAGTAATTCAAGAGTAAACCAAACATAGGCCACACAGAATACAGACAGATTTTTGTGAATTGAGCTCTATGTCTCCAGGGTAACACAATGCAACTGATAATTATCAATCTGTAGGCTGGGGGCATTCCAAGGGAGCCTCCTGGGCTCAACCATATTGTTCACAATGTGCAGCCCATCTCCGGCCTAGAAAAAGTCAAAGGGTGGCAAAGAGCAGGAGAGGGAAAACGAGGGCATTAGAAAGACGATAAATGGAGAATTGTGCAAACACAAGCAGAGGATAAACAAAAGATGATGATGATGATGAACAGAATTTGTAAAGCACAACAAATACCCCATCAGTGTGTCCTGGTGCTAAATTACAGAAATCAAGCATTTAAAGTTGTTGAAAGAGTCACAGCTTTAAATACCTTCAAAATTTCTAATGGTTTGTTTTAGCTCTCAAAGGCAGTGGAAGGTTATTCAACACCTTCAGAGTTAAAAAGGAGAGGGATCTACCACCCTTCCTACCGCATTTCATTCATAGGGATCAATCAATCAATCAATCAGGGAATTGTAAGCGCGCTACTCACCCATGAGGGTCTCAAGGCGCTTGGGGGGCGGGGGGGGGTCCGCAGATCTGTTTAGCCGAAGAGCCAGGTCTTGAGGGTCTTCCTGAAGGTGTTCAGGGAGGAGGCGCGTCTGATGTCTGCCGGTAGCTCGTTCCAGGTCTTGGCTGCAATGTGAGCGAAGGATCTTCCGCCTGCTCTGGCTCTGTGGATACGCGGGGTTTCGGCCAGTGCGAGGTTGGAAGATCGGAGGTTTCTTTTGGGTACGTGGAAGTTGATTCTGTCGTTGAGGTATTTGGATCCGTTGTTGTGTAGGCATTTGTAGGCGTGAGTGAGCATTTTGAAAGTGACTCTTTTCTCCATGGGGAGCCAGTGGAGACTTCTTAGGTGTTGGCTGATGTGTTCGTGTCGGGGGATGCCGAGGACAAGTCTGGCGGCGGTGTTCTGTATTGTTTGGAGTTTGCGGAGTAGGGACTTGTTGATGCCGGCGTAGAGTGCGTTTCCATAGTCCAGTCTGCTGGTGATGAGTGCGTGGGTGACTGTCTTCCTTGACTCAGGGGGGATACACTTGAAGGTTTTGCGGAGGATGCGGAGGGTGTTGAAGCAGCTGGAGGTGACGGCGTTGACCTGTCGGTTCATGGTGAGTGATGAGTTGAGTACGATGCCGAGGTTCTTGGTGTGGTCTGAGGGGGTAGGTGGGCTTCCAAGGGCAGTCGGCCACCAGGTGCTGTCCCATGCAGAAGGGGTGGTACCGAGGATGAGGACTTCTGTCTTCTCGGCGTTGAGCTTCAGGCAGCTGTTGGTCATCCAGACTGCGACGTCTTGCATACCTTTCTGGAAGTTGAGTTTGGCAGTGGTGGGGTCTTTGGTGAGGGAGAGGATGAGCTGGGTGTCGTCGGCGTAGGATACGATGTTGAGGCCGTGTTGTCGGACGATGACTGCAAGGGGGGCCATGTAGATGTTGAAGAGGGTGGGGCTCAGTGATGAACCCTGTGGAACTCCACAGGTGATTTTCTTGGGGTCAGAGAGGAAGGGTGGGAGTCTGATCCTTTGGCTTCTTCCAGTGAGGAATGATCGGATCCAATCCAGGGCTGTTCCTTGTATGCCTGCGTCGTGTAGTCTGGCGACTAGTGTGCGGTGGGAGACGGTGTCGAAGGCCACTGATAGGTCGAGTAGGATGAGGGCTGCGAAGTGGCCTTGGTCCAGGATGGTGCGGATGTCGTCTGTGGCGGTGAGTAGGGCGGTCTCTGTGCTGTGGTTGCTTCGGAATCCGGATTGGGACGGGTCGAGGACGGCGTTCTCTTCAATGAATCGTGTCAGTTTCCTGTTGACTGTTTTCTCTGCAACTTTGGCTGCGAAGGGGAGGAGCAAGGTGGGCCGATAGTTCTTGAGGTCGGTGGGGTCAGCTGTGGGCTTCTTGAGCAGGGGTCTGACTTCTGCGCGCTTCCAGTCGTCTGGGAAGGGGCCTGTTTTGAAGGTGGTGTTGATGGTGCATTGTAGTTCGGGTGCGATGGCGGCCGCGGCTCTGTGGTAGATGTGAGGGGGTCAGGGGTCGGTGGGGGCCCCGAGTGGATGCTTTTCATGGTCAAGGCGGTGTCTTCGGCCGTGATCGGTGTCCATTTGGAGATGGTGGGCTGGCTGGTGTTTCTGGGGGGTATAAAGAGACAAGCTTTTCCAGGTCTGTTTGGTACATATACTCTAAGTTTTTCTGAAATACAAACTGGTCCAGTTCTATAAATGTCTCTGTGAGCAAGACAGACCAATTTAAACAACACTATATATTTTTATAAATCATTATGATTAAAATCATTAAAAACATTAAAAATATTTACTCTCCCACCAATGGCAACCCCGAATTTTGTATCAATCTCAATAAAAAAATGAAAACAACCCCCCTAAAAGCGAGACTAATACTAGGAGGCTATTTCATTCCCCATTGGGATGGAATTACAGATACAATCTCGAACTGCTCCTTTAAATCAAACAAATTACACATGCAAATGCTAAATCTGTGTTCCACACACAAACTAAAGGACATATGGAGATTAGCCAACCCAACTGGCAGAGACTACATGTTCTATGGACACCCACACCATAATTTCTCAAGAGTCAACTATATATTAGTGGATGAATTACAGAAATGTAAAGTCTCTGAAGTCCCTATCAAACCAATATTAGTCTCAGATGGAGCATGCATCACTATTACATATGATCTATCGCCCACTGCTTCCAAACAAAAACTATGGTAAATTAATGATCTTCTAACTAAAGAGGAATCACACTTAAAATACAAATCAAAGAATATCTACAACACTCCTTCATGCCATAACCCTCAAATCCTATGGGATGCACATAATGCATAAAGAGGCTCAATGATTAACCAGTTGGCAATGAAAAATAAGGAAGATAAGTTAAAACTAGAAACCCTAGATTAAGACATTAGAACTTTTGGGAAATAAAACACCAACCATGATAAACACATATTGATAGAATTAGAAAAACTAAAATATGAATACAACAAAATCCTCTCGGAAAAAGCTCATCTTATTATTACCAAATATAAAGGGCTAAACTTCTGTAGTCACAACAAAGTAGGTATAGTCTTAGCAGCCTACCTTGAACTCAACAATCATGCTTAAAAATGACCTCTATTAAAACCTCATACGGACTTCTATCCACAAACCAGGATGACATATTATCAACATTTGAAACATTCTATTTTAACCCATTATCCAAATGTAACTTTTCTACAGATGACAAATGCTCTCAGTATCACAAAAATCTCTCCATACTTTCCACAAATGATCAGGTCAGAAAAACCCTCAACAATCCCAAAAATGCATAAGTAAAAAAAAAATATTTTCTCTAAAACCTGGAAAAATAGCTTTCCAGTTTCCTTCTACCGCTGTTGGTCCGACTCCATTTCACAGCCTTTAGAAACTCTATTTGACCATTAGTCAGATACTGGTGACATTTTTTGCACCACATCACATGCAACAATCATTGTATTTCCATAGGAAGGTAAAGATCCACAAGAACCTAAAAACTACTGCCTCATCTCCCTAATTAATATGCACTGTAAAATATACGCCAAAACCCTAGTCAATTGATTAGAACCCCTTCTCAAAACTATCATCCACTTGTACCAAACCGGCTTTATCAACGGCAGATTAGCCTCCGATAACGTCAGACCTTTTAGCCATGTAATTGAAAAAGCAAACATTCTACCAATCCCTAATTAACTCAAATAAACTCATTGAAAACAATTTTATCTATCCATTGAATCTAACCACTTTGATTAAAATGAAAAAAAGCTCACCTCAGAACACTCAAAGCATATTCTAATGGGAATACTACAAGCCATATGACAGGTATACAGTAAGCTTACAGACAAAACAAAAGTCTGCAAATTAGTCTCACTGTGGCACAACCCAAGCATAAAATTGGACAGTAAAATGCTATTCTTTCAAAACTGGTCACATAAAGGGATAAACCTCATAAAAAAACATTGGTTAAAGAGTCGGCCCAATGCCTTCTCTACTATTAAAATCAACTATAACCTCACTGACCTGGACTTTTAGCTTCCTTGAAATTAAATGAGCCATGTCAAAAACCTAACCTCATCACAAACTTGATCTATCTCATACTTTCGTAAAATTGTATAAAGGTAGCTATTGCACTTCTCAAATGTATGACCAAATCATGCCCTCCTTTACTAGGCAGCTAAATTCACTCCAATCCAAATGGAAACTTTTACTCAATAACTCTATCTCACAAGACCCCATCTCACTAAACTGGGAAGACATTTGGCGTAGACACCCCAAATATAATATTACCTCTTCTCTCATTCAATGTAGACTCTAGAGAGCACACATGACCCTCTAGCCTCCCTCTTAAACTATTCAAACTAGGGTTGTGCAAGGTTAATCAAGGATCCCTTAAACACACGTTTTTGACTGTCCTTTTATCAAAACATTTTGAAATGACAAAAGCACCTACATAAACCATATCTTCAACATACGTTGGTGCCCCTATAACTCTTGAGTCCTTCCCTCAATACATCACCCAAGCATTAAAAAAAAACTAACATAATCCTTCTGGACTTATTATTAACTATAACTTTCCATCCATACATGGTGGGCATGGACACAATTTATAAGAGGTGTAGACAATACTCTAAACACCCTCCTGTCTCAAACTAGTCCCAAATCAAACTTCTGGGCCAAATTAGACAAATGGGTAGAAGGAACCAAGTCCCCTAAAAACCCAGAACCTCCACCCAACACCCCAAACTGACAACAGCAATTAAACTGGCCAATCACCTAGGCGTTCCTACCCAAATGGTTGTCCTCTTCTCCTCATCTCCTCCACCACCACCTCCATCCTTGCTCCTCCTACCACCTTTCCCCCCTCTATCTCTTCCTATCTTTCCCTTTCATCACTACTCATAAGCTCGGGGTGCAATCTACTTCTCCTCTACTGAATGATCTTACAATTTGATTCCCCCAATTATTTGCCTTGTTTTCCCTATACCATAATGTTACAATGTATTGAAGACTCCGTATTGAGTGTTCAATGTTCTGATATGCTTACTCCATGTATCATTTTATTTTTCCGTTTTTCTCTCTGTTTATGAAAAACCATACTTATTTCTTCTTGTGAGCAGCTTGCATGCAATCATGGAAATTTCTAGCATCATTTGACTACTCCGCCACTGGTACCACTATCTACGTGTCATCAGCATATGACATCAATGACAGTCCAAAATTTCGAATTAGGCCAAACAGTTGAGAGATATAAACTGTAAATAATGTTGAGCTCAAGATGGAACCTTGAGGTACTCCATATGCCAATATTCTGTTTTTGGAGGAAAAGAGGCCTACCTTAGAGTTTGAGTGTGGTTTGTTAGAAGTGAGTTAAGCCAATCTATGGCTTTATCTCGTATTCTTAAGGCTTCCCCTCTCTGTGTCAAAATAGAATGGGAAACTGAGTCAAAAGTCAAAGAGTACTAATGCAGCGCTCTGACCCTTGTCTAAAATGACTCCAATTCCATATAACTCTGGGGAGAGGATGTGGTTCGTCGGCTAGACTGCCGACTTTGGTGCTGGAAACCAGGGTTCGAGCCTCGGGGTCGCGTCCACATCTTGTGATTCTGGGCAAATCACTTAATCTCCCCGTGCCTGAATGTGTAATGTAAATACGGTGCTCATGTAAAGCGCTCCAATACCTTCGGGTCGAGTTCGCGCTATATAAATATGCAAAAAAACAACAACAAAAAACTCTGTAACAAGTGCTGGTTCCATAGAGTGTGATGTCCTAAATCCACTTGATTCTTATCAATGAGATTATTTAATTCCATATGATGTTTCGGTTGAATATTTATTTCCTTCTCCGGTATTTTTACTGGAAAGGGCATTCTTGTGCAGGGCCGTCTTAAAAGCATTTTAGGCCCCTGGGATGAGATTATTTAATTCCATATGATGTTTTGGTTGAATATTTATTTCCTTCTCTGGTATTTTTACTGGAAAGGGCATTCTTGTGCAGGGCCGTCTTAAAAGCATTTTAGGCCCCTGGGATGAGATTATTTAATTCCATATGATGATTTGGTTGAATATGTATTTCCTTCTCCGGTATTTTTACTGGAAAGGGCATTCTTGTGCAGGGCCGTCTTCAAAGCATTTTAGGCCCCCGGGGCAAAGCAGTGCACTGGGCCCTGCCTACACAACCACTCACAGAAATAAAAATGTTTAACTGAAAATTAGTGTTTCTGATCTGCATGGGGCCCCTATGCTCGTGGGACACCCGGGCAACTGCCCAGGGTGCCCATGCGTTTAGACGGCACTGTTCTTGAGATTGGTCTACAATTAGACATTTGTTCTGGATCTTCATCATTTTTTTTTTCAAACTAGAAAGTATCTGTGCATCTTTCCAAGAAGGACAGGAACCGAGTAGGTCATTATTTATGTATCAGTGTGTTTGAAAGGTTTGTCCAGACCGCTCTGCTCCTATCTGGTTCTTGTATACTACTGATCTTTGGCGGACAGGGGTTGGCAAGCGTGACCTTTGGATTTGCAAAGGTGCTGAACATAGAGGTGACTGGCTAAAGATACTTTTGAGATTTTCAGGTTCCTCTGAAGGATTGAGGACAAGACCTGGTTGTGACTCACTGTTCACCAGACCTAATGGTATTCCAGGAACACGTGCCTGGAATGTGGGACACTCTGCCCCAATCCTATTAACCACTCGAGGCACTTGTTTAATATGTGAATGCCTCATTCCAAGCCAGGCTGGCCTTTTAGGGACCCTGGCCTGACATATGACTGACTCTTAACGCCTAAAGGCTTTTCAGTGACACCTACCTACCTTGTGACGGAGTCTGCCCCAGCCATAATGGCCCTCATGAGCACTGATCCCAAATGTGACAGACTGTTCCCCAGGACTACTGGCATTTCAGCAGCACTTATCTGATATGTGTGGCTTCTCCAGGCCTACTAGCCTTCTGTGGGCAACTGATATGATAAAAGACTGACTTCTCAAATCCAAAGTGCTTTTTTTGTGCAGTGCCCAAAACGTGACAGCTTCTTCCCAATCCAACTGCCCCGGCACATAACTGATTCTACTCCAGCTCTGCGTTGCTTTCAGAAACACCTGTCTGTTGGCATGTGACTGACTCTGTAAGGGCTGCATTGATGAAAAAGCGCCACCCACAAGCCCCAAATACTCCAGCTGTCCCTGAGCCCTCTGGACCCAGTTTGAGGTAGGAGATATTAGGTTGGGTGGCTGGAAAACATATGGAGCGGTGGGGGGAGGGGGTGATCGATGGGGGATGACAGGCAGACTCCCAATGTCTCATTTTTAGGTCTAAGCCTACCAGACAGCGCAGCTTTCTTGTTTACTTACCACTTCTTGTGGGCATTCTGAAAGCTACCCTGGAAATGCATTTCGCCCATTGCTTACTACTCGCTTTGTAGTTTATAACTCACAGTTGCTTGCTTTCTATTTGCTGGTTTATTTGATTTAGGCTGTCCAGCTTGAGTTCGTCCCTCCTGTGAGCGAACCTTGTTTACTCTATCCTTCTGAGTACTCACTTTCTGTAAACCGGCCTTTAAATCTTGTTCTTATCTTGTCACATTTGCTGGGCATTGAAAAAGAGAGGCCAAATGTCAGGCTTTTTCTTCTATGGAGCTTGGCGTTTACTGTTCCTTCTCTGACTTCAAAGTGAGAGAATTTATGTGACAATCCTGTTGAGTACCCATGTGAGAGGAGAAGGTGTAGGTTTTATTTGTTCTAACACACACTAAAAATGAACTGTACTGATATTTCAGAATAAATCAGAATTATGAAAGTACAAATGAAATGAAGCACATTTTGCTTGTTCTGAATAGGATTGAAACACATCAATACACTAGATGATGACATTTCCACTCATTATCATTTGTGTTCAGTAAAACTGTATGACGGTGCAAATATAATGGTCATTTCAATTAATAATGTGTTGTTTGTAATGCCCGTGCACTACCACACCATGCATACTCCACACTATGTCATTCCACTTTACACCTCTCCACTCTTCAACACTCTACTCCACTCTGTGCCCTTCCCCCCTATGCCACGCCACTCCATTCTATGGTCCTCCACTCTACTCTATGACATGTCACTCAACTCAATGCTCGCCACTCTGCGACACTCTACGACACACCACGCCACACCACTCCACTCTAAACCACTCACTCCATGAGACAACACACCGCTCTACTCTATGCCTCTCCACTCTATGCCCCTCCACTCCACACCACTTACCCCACTCCACTCCAGTCCACCCCAATCTACCCCATTCCACTTCACTCCAATCTACTCCATTCCAATCTTTCCCACTCCATTCTAATCTACCCCATTCAACAGCACTCCAATCTACCCTACTCCACTCAGCCACATCTACCCCAGTCTACCCCATTCCATTCTACTTTACTCCACTCCAGTCTACCCCACTCCATTCCAATCTACCCCACTCCACTCAGTCTACCCCAACCTACCCCGCTCCACCCAAATCCAGCCCACTCCAATCTAACCTAACCCAATTTACCCCATAATATACCTCAATCCACCCCACTCCAATCTACCCCACCCCAATCTACCCCATTCCAAGCTACCCAACTCCACTTCAATCCACCCCAATATACCCCACACCACTCTACCTCAATCTATCCCACTCCAATCTACTCCAATCAAGTCCACTATGACCCAATCGATCCCAGTCTTCCCCACTCAACTACAATCCACCCAATCTACCCCACTCCACTATAATCTACCCCATTCTAGCCCACTCCAAAAGAATCTACTCCACTCTAATCTACCCCACTCCACTCCTCTCCAATCTACCCCAAGACACTCAATCTATCCCACAGCACTCCAATCGTCCCCAACCTACCCCAGTCCACTGTAATCTACCCCACTCCACTCCACCGCAATCTACTGCACTCCACTCAAATCTACCACACACCGCTCCAATCTATCCCACTTTATCCTACTCCACTCTTGTCCCTTCCAATCTACCCCACTATAATCCAATCTACCCCAATCCACCCTACTCCCAATCCAATCCTTTCTACCCAAATCAATCCCACTCCCCTCCACTCTACCACACGCCACTCCTCTCTATCCCATTTCACTCCAGTCTACCGGACTCCACTCCAACTCTACCCCACTACACCCCACTCCACTCCAGTCTACCCAAACTCCACTCCAATCTACCCCAGTCCATTCCAATTTACCCCATTCTACTACAATCTATCCCACTCCACTCTACTTAAATTTACTCCACTCTAACTCACTCCAATCCACCTCAGTCAACCCCACTCCAATCTACCACAATCTACCCCTCTCCACTCCAATGAACCCCACTCCAATCTCCACTCCACTCCAATCTACCCCAATATACCCCACTCCTCTTCACTCCAATTTCCCCCACTCCAATCTACCACACTCCACTCCAATCTAGCCCAACTCACCCCACTCCAATATACCCCAACCCGCTCCCTCCCAATCTACCCCACACAAATCTACCCCACCTCAATCTACTCCACTCCAATCTAGTCCACTCCACTTCAATCTACCCCACTGTACCCCAATCTGCCCCACTCCAATCTACCCTACCCCACCCCACATCACTTTACCCCACCCCACTCGCATCTATCCCGCTGCAAATTGCCCAACTCCAAACTATCCCACCCATCTATACCCCAAACTACCCCACTCCACTCCAATCTACCCCACTCCTTTCCAATCTACCCTACTCTAATACCCCAATCTACTCCACTCCAGTCTATCCCACTCCACCCCACCATAATCTAGCCAAATCCACTCCACTCCCCTTCAATCTGTCCCACTACACTACACTCCAATCTACAATCCACCCCACTCCACTCCAATCTACCCCACTCCACTCCAACCTACCCCAATATACCCCCACTCTACTCTATCCCAATATACCTCACATCCATCTACCCCACTCCAATCTACCCCAATCCACCCCAGTCTACACCACTCCAACCTACCACACTGCGCCACACCCCACTCTACTCCAATCTATCCTATTATACCCCACTCCACCCCAATCTAACCCACTCCACTCCACTCTACCCCACTCTACCCCAATTCAATCTTTCCACTCCAATCTACTAAACCAATCCGCCCCACTCCAATCTACCCCACTGCACCCCCAGCGGTAGCTGCTACCTTGAAGCAACAGTGTTGCAGGTGGGGGGATGGGGCGAGGGGTGAGAATCGGGTTAAAAAAATAAATCACTTACCTCCTGGCCGGTCGCCGCCTCTCCCGCATCCTCTTCCTGGCTTCTTCCTGGAAACAGGAAGCACTAGGGCTCCCACGCTCCCCGCAGCCAATCACAATGCTGCAATGCAGCGTTGTGATCAGTATGAGCCCCGTGACACAGCGCTCAGCCAGGGGCTGGAGGGGTGGACATGTTTTCCAAGCAGGCTGTAATGCAGCCTGCATGGAGAACATGCTATGTGCACATGACTGTTTTGGGTGGCCCAAGAAGGCCGGCCAATCACTCATGCTCACAGGGGGAGTGCAAACCACTCCTCCCACTGCTCTGAGAGCAGCCCCGCCCCACAAAGACCCAGCAAGGGGAAAAAATAAATGATAATAACCTTGAGTTATTATTATTTTATCTTTACTATTTTTACACTGCATAAAGCAGTGGGGAGACGCTCCTCTGCCTTAGCGGAGGAGCCGTCACTGTCCACCCCACTCCATTCCACCCAAGTCCAATCTACCCCACTCTACTCCACTCCAATCTACCCCACTTCAACCTACCCCACACTACTCCACTTCAATCAACACCACTCTAATCTACCCCACTCTTCTCCAATATACCTCACTCTACCCCACTACAATCTACCCCAATCTATCCTACTCCACTCTACTCCAATCACCCCATTCCACTCTACCCCAATCTACCCCACTACAATCTACCCCAATATACCCCATACCCACCCACCCCACTTACTTTTAGCCATGCTGAACAGCAGCCACATTGGTATACAACATGGCCAAAACACATTGCCAAAGCAAATAGCTCACACATAGGCGAAACCTATTGGCTTTGCCAGTGCTTGTTCAGTTGATTTGTGTATCTGGTTTCTAAACTCAAAAAATAAAAACAATATACCAATCTGAAATATTTAAAACATACTGGAGTCTTTTGCTCAAACCATATTCCCAATTCATGTCCTCCTGAATGAAAATTCACCTATCCATCAACTTCACAGTCAATTTATGCTCATAGTTGGAATTAACTCATTTCAGTAATGACTTAATAATTCCATCTCCTTTCCTCTGCTTCTTGCCCTACTTTATAGCTGACCCAACTAACCTCATCGCTGGCTGGACCCACACTAGGGTTTCAGGTTGTTCACATGGGAATCCTTGTTCGAAATCGAAAATGGAGTAATTACATCACATTGTTGTGAGGGTTGCCAGGCCCTCACTAATATTAGAACAAATATTGGGAATAAGAAAAAACACTTTTTTGGTCTCATAAAGCGCACATTGCAGTTCCTGATGGAATATACTTTGTGAAAGGGCAGAATGCTCACAAAGATATAAGAAAAATATGAGCAAGACAACAACAGACCAGTGAATGAGGAGGGCTTGCTGAAAGCCTCTACACGTACTTTATAACATTTCTACCTAATCTACTACTATCGCTCATAACCCCTGTACATTCCCTCTCACATGAGACATATACTGTTCTCCAACACACATCACCACCCCAATCTCCCATCAGCATCCACTCTCCACCACTACTTTCGATTCAAATCCAACAAAGAAACTCACTACTCTAGCATCACATATCACTACTCCACAAAAACAAACCATTACACACAAACACATCACAATCTCACTCACTCAGAATTTACTATTACATTCTGTCACAAAATACAATGCACCCACTCTGACCCTCATGCCTACACAAATAATACACACCCTAAACCAACTTTACCTCCTATTTTCAATCAAGACCAAAACCAACCACAAACTCCTCTAATACAAGACAACACTCACTCACCCGCCTTTCATCCATTGTACAATTTAGAGCCTTAAAACATGACCCACATGCGCCACCACCACCCCTAACCCATATGCCTTCCACCGTCAACATATACAAATGACACAAACGACACACCACTTTTCACAACTTCGCATCTCTTTGTCTGTTACAGAACAAAACTACACTACAAAAAAATCTGCACAGCTCACCTACTTACTCTCAAACTATCTCTACTAGCTAGGCCTGGGCAGAATTTTTAATTCTGCTTGCAGAATTGGAGGAATTTGGCAACTCTGAGTTACTCTTTTAGCACGGAGTTGTGGTCAAATTCTGCCAATCACTGTGTGGTGGATTTTTTTCCTGTTCAAGCAACACAATGATAATGGGAACAGCTTGAGGCTATAGCAAGCGAGCTGTTGAATGCGAGCATGATTTGGCATTCCCTACTAAGATTTCCAGTTGCTAGGAAGCCTTTCACCGAGATTTTCGTTCTCGAGTGGTCGCGGAAGCAATCGCGGTCTGCGGGCTGCTTTTTAACTAGAGTTTCTACTCAAGCGACAGCAAATGCAACTCAAATTGCTGTGCGGTCTTGCACACTGCATTCCTCGGTACGGAAAGCGCAATCGGAGCTAAGTCGCAGCACAAGCAGCACGGCATGCATTTTTTTCTGCCCGTTGGTGAAACTCCACGAAATCTTGCTGAGTTTATAAGTAACTCTACAGAATTCCGCAGAGAGGAATTCCATGAGTTCCGCTAACCCCTAATCTCCACCACCTGCACACACAGACCCAACAAAATGCCTTCTAAGCCTGTTGGGCGAGGATAACGATATAGACAAACAACACTATATCTGTTCTGATACAGTAAACACTATCACCAATAGTACAACTACTACAAGTTCAAAAGACACTACTCACTCTTCCAGAAAACAAATTCAACCCACCCCCAAAACACAATCTTGGACCTGCCTACTACTGTATGCTTGATCCCGTTCTAAAAACAAGTACCACATCTACGACCTACTCACAAAAACACAACCTGACTTGCTCTTTATAACTGAATCATGGTTGGGGGATGACATGTCTTCAGTATTGCATAAAGCAGTTCCTCTAGGCTATCAAACTGTCACACAAAGTCACATAGGCAGACTTGCAGTTATATTTAAGGAAACACACAATAGGTGATGAGAGGATTCTGCAATAAGTCAAACCTCTGGCACATGCTCAGGTTAGCATTCCAACCCATCATTCTTTTGCCCACCTTGCCACCTCAGATTAGACCCAGCTAAATGCAAATCAGTCTTAATCCTGTCCCAATACGAACTGTTCATCTTGAACTGCCAGGTCAGGTCCTCTCTTACCCGGAACACAAGCAACCCAAGACCAGTTTTGCCCTCATTGGGACACTTCAGTTGGGTGTAGCTTGGTTCCAGTGGCACAATGAGCAAAGGACCCACGTCTGGGCATACCCTTGGCCACTTAGGACATTGCATCAAACACACAAAAGGAGATGGGATGATGCTTGCAATAAGTCTAACCACTGGCAATCGCTTGTGGTAGCATTCCAGCCCATTGTTCTTATGCTCACCATACCACCTCAGATTAGACCCAGATATAACCAAAGCAGTCTTGACCCTGCTCCAATAGGAACAGTCTAGCCCGAACTGCCAAGCCAGGTCCTCCCTGGACCTGAACACAAGCAGCCCAAGACCGGTTTCACAATGATTAAGGTTAAAAAAGCAGTGGTTTCTGAATATTTTCTCATCTAATCTGTGGCCTCTCTGCAGAGCACACAGAGCAATGGTCGGATGTGCCAATTTTAATTGTGACTGTATGCAAAAGTGTAGGAAGGCGGTAAACAGCTGTCAAATTATTGAAAGGGCGAAAGTTGAAGAAAATGTTATGCATACAGGTGAGGGTGCAGACTGTGTGTATCGGGAGATTGGTGAAGTGAAAGGAGATGCAATGAATTATGTGCATGACAGAGTGAAACGAGGGTGCTGAAGTGGTAAGAGATAGGGTGCAAGATACACAGATTGAGTGTTTCAGAAAGGTATTAGGAGAAAAAGAGTGTAAGTGTCTAACAAAGAGACTGCAGAAAAGAGTGGTGTGAAGAGGAGAACAGGAGTGATTGAGACACTCCAAAGACCTTACCACTTCCCGAGACAGTAGTAACTTTTAATCACAAGTCTTCTTATAAAGTTTAAATTACTTAGGATTGTGTTTCGTAAGAAAAGCGTTTTTTTGTTTTGCTTATAACTTTGGCGCCGTTTAACGAATTTTCACAAAACTATCCAAAAAAAGTCTCATCCACCTCAGCTCCTTCCTGAAAAGTTTTGCGGTGATCCATCAGACAGGGGCTGAGAATAAAGATAACAACACGTCCCAAAATGCGTTTTCCCCATTCATTTGTCCATAGGAAATTTAGACACAGCTACAGCCCAAATGGGTGAACGGAATTACACCAAATTTGGTAGAAAGCTAGATCTTGGTCCAGAAAGCATTCTTTTGTGATATGGTATAAATCAGTTCAGTAGTTTTCGTGAAATTGAGGTTAAAGCAAATATAGATATTTCACTCCGCTGAGGATCCGAAGAGCCAACAGTTCTCTAAATCTCGCATTGGCTGCCCGAACACTAAGAAAGATGTGAGAGTAGCCATCTTAGGATTTGAGGACTCAGTGCCCTGTGCTAGTGAAAAGTAAAAATAAACATATAGGGGGACAGGGTATAAATTCCATGCTCCCCTTTTCTTTTTTATTGGCAGCAATTTAAAAAAAATTGTCTGTCTCACTCATTTTATTAAAGGAAAATCTGGGTTGTCCAAGAGCCTGGGGTCGGCACATTTATACTTTCTGCATGGCACCCCTCCGGAGCCTCAGAGAGGCCCTGAGGTCCCCATCCCCCGATGCCGTTTTTAAAACTAAAGGGGAGGAGGCCTGCCCCCCCCCCCCTGCGCCCCGAGTGGCCTCGTGGACCCCCATCCCCTGGAGCCTATTTAAAATTAAAGGGGAGGGGGCATGCAGCCCATCCCCTGTGCCAGTTGATTTTTGGGGAGGGAGGTATCAGCCCACATCCTCAAGCCCCAGGCTGGCCCGATGGATACATCCTCCAGAGCCTTTTCCAGCAGTGTCCCGGGAACCCCATTCCGCAGGACACTGCGGTTCCGTGGCTGAGAGAGTGTGGGCATGCCCTGCTCGCACTCTCCCAGGCAGGGAAAACAACTTTTCTCCAGCCCGAGGAAAACACTGCTCCTGTCCAGTCAAGAGCAAATTAACAGAGCTGGTTCCCACTAGCACACAGGATAGTGCTGGCCTGGGAGTCAGCTGTGGCCAGGGAGGCCATGGGGTCCCCAATGAAGGAGACGTTGTGGGTGCCCCAGGTTTGCCCCGAGGCTCCCACTAATAAAGTAAGTGGCTGGCCCCCGCCATGGGAGCCAGCAGCGGCCGTGTGGGCCCTGGGGCTCCCTGTGGCACCCAGCGAATATCATTTTGTGGGTGCCCCAAGGGAGCACCGGGCAACCACTGCTAAAAAACATAATGCCAGCTCCCAAGATGGGTGCTGGTTGGGGAGTCAGCAGGGGTCGCATTGGCCTTGGGACTCCCCCTGCGGTCCCCAACTTAAAAAAGGTAGGTGTTGGTGCTTTGGGTGAGAATCCGAAAATATATATAAAAAAAAGAATAACATGAATAATAAATATTTGAGTTGCAGGAGCCACTTATTTAATATTCACTGCTCTAGAGCAGGAGCACCCCTTAATGCGTTGCAAGGACTTTTTACTTATATTTAATGGTGCCCCTAAAAGGGGCTCGGGCTCCACCAACCAGTTTTTTATGTTGTGTGGGCTGCAGCGAGTGCCTCAGCCCCCATCAACATTTTTAAAAAAAACAGAAAGTCTCCTGGGTCATTAAATCCATGACCCCAGGAGACCTTACCCTATTTTTTAAGCACTTTGAGCTGGAGTGTTATGCTCTTCAGCTGGAGTGCAGGGTTTCCTTGAGGTGGGTTCCATGGCTGCACTTTGGGCCTTAAAAATGTTATTAGAAAAACTCAGACATGTTGATGTTTATTTTATGAAAAAAAATTCAGACAATCACTTTTGTTAAACCTTTTAATGTGTGAATTTATGAACTATACATTTGATTACAATTACTTGTGACTTTTTGATAAAAAAATATAGATCTGCTTTATGTATGATTATGTGCTGACTCCTTGATAAAGAGTTTTTTTAGGACAAGGGGACCCCAATATGTGAACCTGGGGTAGTAGAGAATCTTTAAGGAACAATGGTTCAGGGGTGGCCTTGAAGATCCAAAGCGAAAAGGTGGCCCGGAGAAGGGCACTGATGTTTAATTATATGAAATTAATTTAGTTGAGGCCTCAAAAAGGACCAGAAAATGAGAATGGTGACCCAGAAGGGGGCACTACTTTCTACATGTATGAGGTTAAATTCCTTAGGAAGCAAGAAAAGGATCTACACAGGGTCAAGAAGGTCAGGAAATGACAGGCATTTATTTTCAAATCTGCTTAGTATTCAGGTGCTCACACATTAAGTGAAAAGAAAGCGTGATGTGAATAGTGATAGTGAATTTTTAAAAAGACATCGCATTGACAACAATATAGTTGAAATCCACAAATAATTTATACAAAGTGAGTGGAGTTCATGTTGTAGGGTGGTCGACGACGTTTCGAACCCAATTATTGGGGTTCATCTTCAGGACAATGGTGAGCTAGTTAATGACGGAAAGGATCTGTTAACTGCACAGATAACCACAGGTAGACTGGCTGTGAATGCGCATTCACAGCCAGTCACGGCAGCAGTAGGACGCTTCCGTCCACATGGCTTCAGGCACCCATTCAATGCCCTGTCGTCCAGCATAACAAGATTAACACTGCCCACGCGGATCCTTGAAACCGCCCAGCTGCACTGCTAATTGCAGTTTGCTCCAACTAACGCCTAAATTATTTCTGCCCAGCTGCAATACCCTCGATTACAATCCTGCATGCTCAAGCACACCAACCAAATTTTACTACTGTCAGTCTACCCGTGGTTATCTGTGCAGTTAACAGATCCTTTCCGTCATTAACAAGCTCACCATTGTCCTGAAGATGAACCCCAATAATTGGGTTCGAAACGTCGTTGACCACCCTACAACATGAACTCCACTCACTTTGTATAAATTATTTGTGGATTTCAACTATATTGTTGTCAATGCGATGTCTTTTAAAAAATTCACTATCACTATTCACATCACGCTTTCTTTTCACTTAATGTGTGAGCACCTGAATACTAAGCAGATTAGAAAATAAATGCCCGTCATTTCCTGACCTTCTTGACCCTGTGTAGATCCTTTTCTTGCTCCCTAAGGAATTTAACCTCATACATGTAGAAACTAGTGCCCCCTTCTGGGTCACCATTCTCATTTTCTGGTCCTTTTTGAGGCCTCAACTAAATTAATTTCATATAATTAAACATCAGTGCCCTTCTCCGGGCACTGGACCTTCAAGGCCACCCCTGAACCATTGTTCTTTAAAGAGACTCCTTGATAAAGCCAATAGACCCACTTTTTATATTTTGGTGGTCTGACTCTTTGACAAAGTGAGTAGGTCTGCCTCACTTAAAATGACAGCCTTTATACTTTTACATTACATGCCGTGCATGCCTTCACCCAACCCTTCGCCGCACACTGCCAAAGGTTGTGCGCTGCAGGGGTAGGGCGCTCGCAAGGAGGTTGGACGCACACAGTCAAAGGCCGCACCCAGCGGCGGGCTTGGGTGCCAGCAGCAAGCTCCCATGCCGCACACTGCACTGGACATCTTACTTTGCATTAAAAAAATAGAAATTCACTGAAAAAATAAATTTTAAAGTGATGTTGTAGTTAGGAACTGTAATTATATCTTAATTTAAATTTTAAAAATTCACTGAAAAAAGCAAAGGTTAAAAGGACGTTACAGTTAGGTGACAACTTCAGTTAAAACATGCTTTTTTAAAACAAAAAAATCACTGAAATTCACAAGTTACAGTTATCTCAATGAACTGTAACTCTTGCCCTAAAGTAACTATAACTCGTGCCCTCCCCATGAACTGCTAATTACCTTACATATTACATCACTCATGACATGTTCTATGAGATCATTGATAATATCACTGCAACATCTGAAATGGCATCATTGATGACAATACTGTGTATGGCAGGGGCGTGACTTATAGCTACTTTAGGCCATGAGTTACAATTACTTGAGATAAATATAACTGGTGAATTTCAGTGGTTTGTTTGTTTAAAACATATGTGAAAGAGGGCATTTTCACCTAACTATAACGTCCCTTTAACCTTTGTTTTTTCAGCGGATTCCCAAGGGTTTCTTTTAATTTAAAGTAAGATATCATTACAATTGCTAACTATAACGTCACTTTATCCTTTGTTTTTTTCAGTAAATATAGATCAATATATGGATCTATAGATATAGATATAAAACCCACATGTGCATAACCACATTCTTTATGATCGTCCATTGTTGGTAGCCCCACTGGTTTTATCTATGGTCCATTGTGTACCTCACATAAATATCACGTCTAGAGACACCACTGCAGCTTGCTAATGAGTCCATGATTTTCTTAGTGTTTCTGTGAAGAAAGAACATCTGTGTGACTTCTAAGTCTGACCTGTCAAGAATTATCTCATGACCACCTGGGCCCCAATTACAAGTGTCCTGATAAATTCCAGTACCTGCAGTAACTTTTGTTACTCCACTTATCAGAATTGCAAGTTTAGTGGCAAACACTGCCTCTCCTCGATGTCCATCTTTTTGGAGTTTACAGACTTTGTGCTGGTTACACCTGGAAACCTGCAGCAATCGCAGGTTTCCAGAAATGCTCCTTGAAAACATTTGTGAATTCCATTTTCTAAGCAATAACAAATGCTCCATTCCCCTCTTTGCTCGTAGATTTACAACTTTGGGTCTGATTACGATACGGTAAGGAATGGTTCCGACCCTCGGTCGGAGCCATCCTTACTGCATCGTAATCTCCTGTTTGTAATAATTTCCGACCAACCCATTTTGATGGAGTTTGTCGGAAATTATTACAAAAAAGAGTTCCGAATGGCTGACGACGGGCTTGGAGAGCCTGTCCGCCATTCGGGAGGCCTGCAGTAATCCCTCGGCCGGCTCTTTCCGGCCGAGGGATTAGGATGGCAGTTTCCCACTGCCTTTCTGTGCCGGCCTTTCCATTGGGAAACTGTCTTTGGGAGCCCCCAGCAGGGCCCCCATAGGTGCAAGGCCTATAGTGCCCCCCTGTTAATCCCTGCACCCAGTGCCAGGCACCTTGAGATGCCTGCCACCAGGTGCAGGGATGAACTGCACCTCTGCTCTTTGCTATGAGAGCATGCACTCTGTTTGGAATGCATGCTCCCATAGCAAAGTATAGGATTGCGACTGATCAGGATTCGGTCGCAACCTAATAGCTGGGCTGGAACCAACAACAGGAGGTCGTTCGGTTCCATTTCCAGAGCGATTTCGGACGGACTCCGGTCCGTCCGACATCGCGATCGGGCCCTTTGTGTGAGTACATCTTTTTACATGTGCAAAACCAACTTTTCTCAATCAGGAAAGTTGTTCTTCTTGCATAAGTAAGACTATTTACTCAAAAAAATCTGATTTACACACGTAAATAGCTTTGAGAAACATAATGTATATAAATTTGCCTTATGTGGATATCCTGACAACCTGGTCTGGATTTCGCCTTCCTAGACAAAAATTGGACAGGCCTACTACTACCTACCCATCTTTAAAGGGAAGTCTCTGCCTTCATATCCTGCTACCCTGAATATCTCCTTCTAAAGCTTAACCGGGAAATGCAAGTCTCATGGCACCTACTATGCTAGAAATAAAACCTGGAGCGCACGCTTTATGGAAAACAATAAAAACTTAGGGGCAGATTCCGATCTCGGTCGGAGGCGCACCCAATACCATTCGGTCGGGAAAAAAGCCATGCGAAAGCCTGTTACCCGACCGAACCGTACGCGGGTCCGGCCGAGCGAGTACGATGCGAGTCGCCGACCGACTCGTCCGGGCGACCCGACCGCTCCGACCGACTCGTACCCGGACCGTACCGCTCCGACCGACTCGGTCGGACCCGGTTCGCACCGCGCAATGGAGACGTTTTCCGGCCGGGTAAGTACGATGCGCACCTCGACCGCTCCGACCGACTCGCGCCGTCCGACTCGAACTCGCTGTCGGAGCCGTACTTTGGGGGTCCGTGTCGGACCCCCTGTACGCGTACCCGTGCGAGGCGCACACAGGGGGGACCCATGGGTCCCCCTACCTGTGCGTGTACGCCGCGAGCGCCCGCGGCGTACTCGCTGTAGGGGCGCCCTTGTCCGCCTCGCACCCATTGAGGCAATGGGAGCCCGCGTACGCGTTGTACGACCGGCTCCCATTGAGTTCAATGGGAGTCCGACCGACTCGTGTCCGATAACATACGGACGCATCGGACTCGTTCGGTCGGACTGCACGGGTCCGATTCGGTCGGAAATCTCTCCGGGTCCGGCTCGGTCGGGGAAATTTCCGGCCCGAATCGGAATCGACCCCTTATTGTCCAATACATTTTCTCAGACACACTGAATTAATTTCTTTCTTATGAAAACATATCTTTATCTTGTCTCTATTAAACCATCCTTGCTTGACGTAATGCCAGAGATGAACCATCCTCTAGAACATATTGGCAAGATAATCTTTTCACCGTGTTTTTCTTAGCTTTGTTCCACTATTCTTACTCTCACCAAAACACTTCTCTCACATTTATTTTTTTAACTTTGCATACTTAATGCAGATCTTGTGATGTAATTTGTGGGATAATGATCAGTGTAGGGTGGGGGTGGAGGTTATGTTTGTACAGCACACCATCACAAGGGAATTATTTTTGCTTTTGGAGCTTAACGTACTGTCTGTTGAGCTGAAGCTTTTTGACTTTTTTATAACGTTTCTTAGTAGTGATCTTAGTTACTGTGTGGGTTAGGTTGTTTAACGATATACCCTAGCACCTGACTTTATTTTGCCTGTGCATCTGCCCATAGTGTATGTGAGGCATTGGCTGTGGTTATGCCCAGCATTCACTTGCCATATTGTTGACCATGCCCTGAGCCGGTCGTAGCTTCTATTGGTGCAGAAGTTGCAGTGGCACTGAAGTCCGGAGGCTGAGGGCTACTGAACCCTGAGCCACAAGTCAGTTTCCTTTCTTGCACTAGAGCCCAGGACACAATGGCAACACCACTGCCATGAGCCCAGCACTGCTGCACCCCTTACCTGGTGGGGCACACCTTGTTACTAGTATCCCACTACATCCTGGGTCTGGAGCTATGCCAAGCATGTCCTGTGTACTGGGCATGGCAGTGTTTTCTCTAGTACTTAGCATGGACGTTGATTCACCAAAATGCCAGGGGTACCAGAAGTGACTTCATATACCCTTTGACCTTAATGATGTCACAGGAAGTGACGTCATATGAAGTGTGACCCAGCATTGTCCCAAGAAGTGATGTCACATAACCTTAATCCTGATGACATCACAATAATAAACACTGCTGAAGTTGCATAATTGCATAATAAATATTACATATATCATCTTCTAGGGGAGAACAAAGTGTGGGAGGTTCTCTTCCCTGAGAACATTTTGAAAAAATGAGCTTTATTAGTGCATTTTAATGCACAATTTTCACATAAATTAATTTGCTAAACAGCCATAGGCTCTAAAAAACACTCACTAAATATTCAAGTCCTCTCTTGGCATGCCAAGCTACTGAAATCTGACAGTCCCCATGAGTTCAACCAATTATATTTTTAAAATGTCCTATGGGTGCCCCCTTGTGTCACTAATTACCTTCATTGCTAGGACCAGCATTTTGCCATGGTGGTCCCGTTTGGCCAGACATTACATACAATATGCGAGTGCCAGAATGTTCCTAATATTTCTTCTCTTGCACTAAGGAGGTCCCTTATGTCAAGGGTTATATCTGATATGTCAAGGACCACATTTTGTCATGGATGACCCCATGACCTTGCCACAGTTGTCTTCCCATATGCCAAGCATTTCATTCAATGTGCCATCACAAGCAATTTGCCACAGGCGCCAACTATGCCAAGAATTTCCTCCAGGAGGCCAGTGCTGGCATTTTTTCATGGGTGCTCTATGCCAAAATTTACCTACAGAGTGCCAGCAGTAGCATTTTGCTGAGGGTATCCCATATACAAGTATTGCCTCCAGTAGACCAGTGCCAACATTTTGTCAACGGGGCTTCTATACGCCAAGAAGCATGCCAGGTCCAACAGCGGATCTGCAAGCATAACAACACATGCTCACTTACATTCACTTATTCACACTCATTCTGTCATTAGCACTGACTTGCACTCATTCATTTTCACCTACTCACGTG
Organism: Calotriton arnoldi; assembly: GCA_963921515.1. Classification (NCBI taxonomy): domain Eukaryota; kingdom Metazoa; phylum Chordata; class Amphibia; order Caudata; family Salamandridae; genus Calotriton; species Calotriton arnoldi. The sequence continues at coordinate 2,005,998 of CAWUFW010002831.1, read as the reverse complement.
CACTCACTCTCACCCTGAATCACTCATTCGCACTCTCTCACTCTTACTCTGACTCACTTATACTTACTCACTCATTTTGACACACACATCCACGATCCCACATACAAACATGCATGTTCACACATATACAGGCTGTCTCACCCAAACTCACTCTCACCCACATGCATGCACACAACATACATTAAAACCATTTTATTTTTCTTATCTAAGGTGCCAGTGAGGGTCCAGATCTTCCTGCTCCACATAATAAACTATCATTCACTATTAATGCAATAAAAATGAGCAGGAACGAGGTTAGAGCCTCTGATAATGTGAGACACCCCTGTGTTCTTGGCACTGATTTTTCCACCTCTGAGGCCAGGGGTCGCAAAGACAGTACCAGTGGTAGCAAGGGGCAAACCAGGGGCGCAACTGCGAACTTTGGCGACCACTAAATGATGTTCATTGTTCTTAGGGTCTAGTACCCATTGGTTAAGGCTTACAACCCTCCCTGGGACACTGGGTACTGTTTTTGGTCTTTAGCCACACACACCCCCCCCCCACACCTTCTTCCTCCTGTCACATATCTTTTTTTGAGTCCGTTTCCCATCCAGTAATGTTTTTTGCCTAACTACATTTAAAAGGATTTTCAACCATTTATTTAGCGATTGGTGAATTAGTTGAATAATTTCGAAAGCAGCACTAAGTTGTTCATGGACCTTGCATCCTAAATTTTACTTTCTTTTCAAGAAGAATATGCCTTTTCCCAGGCTCTTGGAGTGTCCATGCTCTGCTGGTTGGGGGGGACTAATCATGCCTCAAGATCACCAAAGCAAAATATGTGTTCACAATGAGGTCTGTAAATCCGGCCTCACGTACATGAAGCAGCAAATGGAACTAAAGTAATCAGTTCTTCAGCCAATCAGATCCAAATCATATCATGGTCAGTGCTTCATTTAAGCCGGTGGTTTCCGGTACTCGGCACCACCACTTAATTGTCAACACCGGTGCTTGTGGTAGTCTACCACAAGGTGGCGCTGTCTGGCTAATTTAGAGATGCCCACAACAACAGATAATTATTAATTCAATATACATGAAAAAGGACTATTACCTGCTGCTCAAACCATTCTTATAGCCATGGAGGCCTGAAATAGTCTGAATTGAAACACTTGTAAGAGTGTGATGGTTAGTAGTTGTGTTGTTACTATAATTTGCAGCATGGCAGGGGCAATGTGTGGTGCAAACTGCAGGGGCCTCCTGACGAGAGCCCTAGCACTTTTTTTTTTACAAATTAAGCACTGATTGTAGTTTCCTAGACCTGCACATGAACCGAACTGTCAAGATAGAAAACCAAGATTCTGTCATGGACATCTCAAAACCTGCTTCCAAATACACATAAAATTACAAAAAGCGCACAAAGGATGTTGTCCTGGGTAAGCATCCATGCAAACAAACATTTGTACAAATGTGTCCACTGTTTTTGTATTATCTTTTGATAAAACTCTGCTTTGAAATAATTGAGCTAAACACATATTTTGGGGCTCTCCTTATTTTGGGAACACTAGTCAAACACCGCCAAATTATTAGTCATTAAAAAGCTATTAATGCATCTCAGCCATAAGTACAGAGTAACTACGGACAGCTTTCTAATGTCAGTTGATTAAAATTCCTGGAGTCGAGGCATACTTGTTGCAGACGAGAATAATAGTAAGTGATCAAAATTAATGTCTTAAAGTGATCAACCAAAGAGAAGATTTTTTGATATCCCAATGATAAGAAAATATATATCTTTTTTTTCGCCAGAGTCCTGTCAACCATGATCAAAGCTGCTCTGCCACTGAATCTGTGGGTAGTAATAACCCAAGATAAAAGCATAGAAAGAAAGGAAGGAAGGAAGAGATGTTACTTTATGACCCCTGGTTCTTTTCATTTCACATATTTTAAGTTAAGTCTTTGCTGTTTTGTGGAAGGGGGCATGGCCAAGATGGCGGCGGAGGCACACGTCTCTATCTAAGCTCGGTTCGAGCCCAGCTTTATCCGCAGGCATCCTGGGTCCCCGGGACCACATCGGCATTGTTGGGGGTGCCTGACTACCCTCACCCCCCACCTAGCTGTGTCCGTAGTTGCTGCTATCGGTAGCCAGCCGTAAAGAGCTCATTGTGCCGCCTCTGTCGAAGATCCGCAAGGGCCAATGCCGCACCATGGCGGCGAGGCGAACTCGACAGAGCTTCAGGGGCGGCTATCTACTCTCCCCCCAGACCTTTCGACTAGCAGAGGTGGACCGAGTGCCCTCTCCTGCTACTTTGGAGACCTGTCCAAGCTGCGAATCCACGTCCTCATGGCCAGCTGAGGTGGGCCCCACCTGTGAGGAGCGGCTTGGGCTGAGTTGTCTGCTTTGAGCTACTGCAGGAGCTGCCGTGTCCCTAGCGCCATTGGTGGTCCCCTCTTGCAGCCGAGGTGGCCCCAGCATTGTGCGCTCACCCTTGCTACCCCTGAGGTCCATTGAGGAGACGTGCCCAGGCCCGAGAGCTGGCGGCGGAAGGACGCGCTGGATGTGCGGCCTGAGCCGGGCTGATATCTCTGCTCAGACGCAAAGGTTGACGGCCCCAATGAGGATTGTACTGCAACAGACTTTTTTGTGGTTGCATTTGGGCCGCAAACTTGCAGGTTATTGGGGCCTATACATGATTGAGGCCGTATATTGAGAGGGGAGGACTCCTGCGGAGTTCTTGAGCTTTTAAGTCGGAGGCCCCCAACAATAAACTGTGATCTGGGGTGGCAGGCCCAATAAGGACCCCTCAGTGACAGTGGGTGAGTCGCCCGCTGTGGGCTCTCCTGGGGGGGCTCTTTGATGTTGTTTATTAGTGGAGGGAACCGCCACATTTCTTATTTGTGGATCCCCTAAACCGCCATCGGCCGGGGCCCTGCCTCTTGGAATTTGCAGCTACTTTTGCAGATCCTGGCATGACTGACATTGGGACTCTTGGGTGTCACAGGTGATCAACTTCATGGTACACACAGGGAGATCACAGTCCCCCCAACCTGAAGGGGCTTGTGTGAAATAGGAGCTGATTTTTTAGTTTTTTTATGAGTGCTCAGCAGGTCCTCCACCCCTGTGGGTTAGTGGTTTAGGTCTGAGAAATGGGTCCCACTTCTTAGTGCACAGTGCCCCTGTAGGCCACCTGGTGTTACGTATCCTTTGCTTGCTGGTGGGGCCTCACCGTTGTGGTACATTCACCAAAACTGGTGCCTTGAGAGCTCGGATGTAATTTTCTAGCCCCGTGGGAGGGTGATCTGGCCTCCTGCCCTTCGAAGGGCCCTGCCAGGGCGCCGCCTGGGTCTTCCGAAACTGTCACATCATGGTGAAGCACAAGACTCCCACATTGACGGGGCAGCCTCCAGTCCATGATGCTGAAGGGGCAGAAGGGGATGACGCGTTACGCCATCTCGAGGCCACTTTGGACCGCCACTCCACCCATTTTGAACGTATCTTGCAGGCCTAACTGCAAGATACGCTTGAGACTGCACTTGAATCTAAGATTGATTTAGTATTCCTAGACATTGGCAAGCAGAACACGGACAACTGCATGTTGGCTAAGCAGGTGGATGACACTGAATCCACCTTGACAAGTGTATGACCCATTGTGCGAGACCTGCAGTCCCAGGTACTGGAGATGAAGGCTGATAATGTATTCGTGCAACGCAGAGCAGAGGACGTGGAGGGTCGCTCTAGGCACAACAATGTGCAATTTGTGTGCTTTACAGAACACCCTGAGGGACCCAGTGTGGTACTCTTCCTTGAGCAGTGGTTGTCTAGGATGGTGCTAGCTGGGTGAATTCCAAAATTCTTCTCCATTGAACATGCCCACTGTTGGCCAGGTAGGCCCTCACAGCCCGAGGCATGCCCACGCCCAGTGATTACTCAACTCCTCAATTTCAGAGTCAGGGATCTGCTTCTCCAGCTCTTTCGTGCCAAGGATCCCTGGTGCTTCGAGAACTCTGAAATCACTGCCTATCCAGATTACAGAGCAGAAATACAGCACCACCGCGCTTCATACACAGTGGTGAAAGCCCAGCTGCGCACATCAGGGATTGCCTATGCTTTGTTTTTTCTTGTCAAACTTTGTTCCACAGATGTCGATCAAACCCACTTCTTTCGACTCCCAGGGATGCTTGGACCTGACCTCACGCTAAAGGCCTGCTGGGCAACGCTGCCCCGACCCAGGATCCTTGGGTGGCTCACGCCACCACAGTGGAGACGCAGACCTCACAGGCCCCGCTCCACTCCGACCTCGGAACAGGTGGCCGGTGAATGTGCACAGGCAGTTGTGGGGTTTCTGCACCATCTTCATAACCCCTTTGAGTCCTTGAGATCCGATAACGGCACTGACAACTGCCTCAGATTCTAATGACACTGTGGTCTCAACTGGTGATGACTTCCGGGGCCCATCAGCCCACATGACTGATGGCTTATGATTATCTCCTGTTGTTTCTTCAAGTGGGTAAACTGGCGGTACCTCCATATAGGTGGACTCTGCTGATAACTGGGGTGGGGGAGGATGAGTCGGTGTGGATTAATGGGACTTTCGTACACAGCTCCATTTACCGGGCGATTTGCTTCCTTGTCATCCATGCCCCAGTTTAGATGGACATTGTTATTTCAAATTCTGCGATGTTTGAATGTTTTTTTGCTTTATTGCATTGGATGGGCTATTTTCCTTGCCGGGGTGGTGGTGGGAGGGAATGTTTCTTATGTTTCTGTTCATTTTGATGCCTGGGGTGTAGGGTTCCTGTTGTCTGCTGACCTGTCTGCTCGCCCTCTGGCTGGAGGATCACGGGGGTGGATGTGATGGTATCCTCACCGGGAATGTCCCAGTGTTGGATAGACCAGCTTGTCATAGCTTGCCTCCTGTTTTGATATTTGCATGGTTCTACCTATCACACATATGACCCCCCAATATATCTTTATGACCTGGAATGTACGGGGTATGGGTACCCAGCTAAGTGCTATTGGATTTGCACTTAGCTTAGGCACGTACAGGTGACATACCTTCAGGAGACACACCTGACCAAGACAGAACTCCTTAAATTGTATTCAAAATGGAGGGGACGGTGTCAGGGCCGGACTGGGGACACAAACTAGCCTTGGTATCCAGTTTGACCAGCCCGGGTGGAGGGGGAGGGGTCAGGAGGGTGGGAGGGGGGAGTTAGTGTGAAGCACTGCTGGCGCTTTTTTTTTTTTTTTTTACAAGGGGACGATATTGCAGCACTGCTGCATAACCGGCCCCCTGTAAAAAAAACAAAAAAACGTCCCCCACCGCTCCAAGACCGGCCCCCACCCTTCCAGCCCACCGGGAAAACGCCCGATGCCCGCTACGGCCAGTCTGGCCCTGGACGGTGTCGGCTTATGCCAGGGTGGTTCTTGTCTGGATTGCCCCAGGGGTTCCCTTTGTATCTGATGCCCACATGACTAACCTGGACAGCAGGTATGTTGTTGTTGAGAAATTATACGGTAGGCCCTTTGCATTGGTGTTTGTCTATGCCCCTAATGTGGGTCATCTGGCCTTTATGGATGGACTCAGACTGTCCTTTCTGCGCAACCCCCACACTCCTACTGTATGGGGCAGTGACTTCAATTGCATCCTAAACGTATATATGGACTGCTCAGTATCCCCCCCTTGCGGGAGCGACCTGGCATATGACGACTGCCAATATGGGAGACTGGCTGACCCATCATGGGGTGTTCGATGCATGGCGCCTCCAGCATCCGGTGGTGTGCGAGTACTCCTTTTACTCCCCTGTACATGGAATACATACCCGTATAGATTTGTTTCTTTGCAGCGCCCCCCTTGTCTCCTCGATCCCAAATACAGAATACCTTGCGTGCACGCTCTCCCACAACTGCCCACTTTTGCTCTTCCTGCAATACACCTGCTCCAGAATCCTGAATTGGCGGTTACAGACTGACTCCCTCCTTAATCCCCCATTTCATGAGGGTTTGGCTGAGCGTCTAACAGACTACTTTGAGCTCAAGGCCGGCTCTACTTCTGTTAGAGCGACTGAGTGGGACGCTCACAAGGCCATCATATGTGGGCATAGTATTGTTACCAATTGAGGTGTTAGGCAGACTCTGTGCAGAGACATACTGCCTAAAGAACGTGATATGTGTGGCTTAGAATTGGACCAACCGTGGTCCCCTACTCGGCTTGCTTCTTTGTTACACCTGCGTAGGGAAGACAGGGACTTTGATCGGCGAATGGGGAGGCTTGATTATAGTCATTACCTTGCCACGTTGTATGGAGAGGGTGACCATGCATGTAGAATGCTGGCTTGGAAGTTATTATTCGATGAATGCTCCTGCTTCCCTTTAGGTGTGCTGCAAGCAGACGATGCCGTTATCCTTAATACACAGAACGAAATTGAGGCAGCATTTTTGACTTTTTATAGCTCCCTTTATGCGGCTATGCTGGGTCCATCTGAACCTGATCTGCTTCCATATCTTCAGGAGCTGCTACTCCCCAAGCTAAATGCAGCCCAAGTAGCCAACCTCTCTGCTCCCCTTCAACTAGACTGTTAGAAATGGGGTCTCTAGTTGGCAGTGGTTTGCACCCTGTCCAAGTAGAGACCCTCACTCTAGTCAGGATTAGGGAGTCACACAGCTAAAATAACCCCTGCTCACCCCCTTGGTAGCTGGGCACGAGCAGTCAGGCCTATCTCAGAGGCAATGTGTAAAGCATTTGTGCACATAGTAACACAGTGTAAACACTAAAAAAGGTGTCCACATCAGTTTAGAAAAACAGCCAATATTTGTCTGAATGAAACAAGACCAAAAGGACAAAAATCAAACATACACAATTCAAAATATCACTTTCCAAAGATTAAGTAAGTTTAGTCCATTGAAATCAATGGGTGCATTTGTTTAAGGACAAAGTACCTTAGATGCATCAAAAATCAAAGACAGTGCAGGGGAGGTGAGGTGAGGCGCTGGAAAAGCAAAGTGATGCATCGGTTCCTTACTACACAGGAGAGGTGATGCCTTGGTTCCTTACTGGACGAGGAGATGATGTGACAGTTCCTTACTACTAGGCAGGGAAGGTGATAGGTCGGTTCTTTAGTGACAGAGGAGGTGATGTGTTGGTTCCATATTGGCACAGTAGGCGATGTCAGTTTCCGGATGAGCTGCCTCGGTTTCTTACTGCGGTACGTGTCGATGAAGAGTCGGTGTCGAGGGACAATGCATCGAAAATCCAGATGCCCTGCGTCGATGCAGCAACAGCGATGCAGGCGCTGCGTCGATTCTTCAGCTGTGAGCAGGTGCTGCATCGGAGTCGGAGCAGGTGCCACAGGCGTCGATGACACAGTGCTCGAGACTCATGCTGCGTAAATTTTCTGATGCGCTGCAATACAGAGCTGGGGCCTGCGGCGAAAGCCATGGTCAACACTTCCAGCGGGAACCATGCTTCAGTGCAGGCAGCAGCGATGCGTCAATCTTTTTCAGCTATGCATTGAGAAAACAGGCGCCGGGAGTCGATGAGTCGATTTTCTCTTTAACATTACCAGGTTACACTTCCAAAGGCCCAGGAACTGGATTTGGCACCACTTGGCAAGTCTGGACTCTCAGCAGAAGAGCCCAGGCACTGGTAGGTGAAGTCTTTGATGGCCCTGAGTCTTCTTAATGGGAGGCAAGCACGCACAAGCCCTTGGAGAACCTTGGAAGCAGGATGTAGAGAGCAAAGTCCAGTCCTTTCACTCCCAGGACAGAAGCAGCAAGCAGCAGGCCAGCCCAACAAGTAACAGGCAGAGTGGCAGTCCCTTCTACAGTCCCTTCTACAGCATCCAGCTCTTCTTCCTGGCAGAATGTCCTCAGTCCAAACGTGTTCTGATTTTGGGGTGTCAGAAGTCCAGTACTTATACTCCTTTCTGCCTTTGAAGTAGTCAAACTTCAAAGGAAAGTCTTTGTAGTCCACAAGACCTTGCCTTTCCCTGACCTGGCCCCAGACACACTGCAGAAGGGTGGGGACAGCTTTGTGTGAGGACAGGCACAGCCCTATACAGATGTCAGTGACAACTCCTCCCACCACTCTAGCTCAGGGAGGCCTATCAGCCTGGGGATGGCCGATCAGGTTATGCAAGGCACATCTCAGCTCCCCAATTTTAAAACCAACTTCACCGAAAGATGTGTTTTTAAATTGTGAGTTCAGAGACCCCAAACTCCAAATCTCTATTTGCTCCCAATAGGAAATTACACTTAAAAGATATTTCAAGGCAATCCCCATGTTACCCTATGGGAGAGATAGTCCTTGCAATGGTGAAAATCAAAAGTAGCAGTATTTCACTATTAGGACATGTAAAACACACCAGTACATGTCCTACTTTTTAAATACACCGCAGCCCTGCCCAGGGACTGCTTTGGGCCTATCTTAGGGTTGACTTACATATAGTGAAAGGGAAAGGTTTAGGCCTGGTAAGTGTGTGCACTTGCCTGGTCGAAATGACAGTTTAAAACTGCACACACAGACACTGCAATGGCAGGTATGAGACATGTTTGCCGGGCTACTCATCTGTGTGGCACAATCAGTGCTGCAGGCCCACTAGTATCATTTGAATTACAGGCCCTGGGCACCCCTGGTGCACTTTACTAGGGACTTACTAGTGAATCAAATATGCCAATCATGGATAAACCAATCACCAATACAATTTAGACAGAAAGCATATGCACTTTAGCACTGGTTAACACTGGTAAAGTGCCCAGAGTCCTAAAGCCAACAAAAACAGGTCTGAAAAAATAGGAGGAAGAAGACAAAACGTTTGGGGATAACCCTTCAAAAAGGGCAAGGTCCAACATAGATGAACTATGTCGTGCCATGTGGCAGATAGCACATAGCACAACACTGGGTACTGATGGCCTCCCCATAGAATAGTACTCCACTTATGGAGCTATCGTAACACCCAAGCTTTTGGAGATTTACACTGCAGCGAATGACACCGGGCATCTCCCTGATTCACTCTGCGAGGCTCTAATCATAGTTCTTCCCAAGCTGGACCATGATCCCTTAGATGTACGCTCCTACAGTCCACTTTCCATCATAAATCTGGACTGTAAAATCTTAGGGAAAGTCCTGGCAAGCAGATTGCTGCTGCTACTCAGTTCCCTCGTGCACGAGGATCAATCTGGTTTTATTCCAGAGTGAAGCACCTTTCTCAAAGTCTATCGATTGCTACAACTTCTCCAGACTGATCTGGACACCACTGGTTTTCTAGTGGCGATGTCCCTTGACATTGAGAAAGCCTTCGACACCTTAGGGTGGGATTACATGTTTACAACGCTCGAGGTTATGTGGGTTGGGCCGAGCTATTTGCGGTGGCTCAAGACCCTTTATGAGTGCCCCAGTGCTAGAGTCAAGACAGGCCAGCAAATTGCTGGCACCTTTGACATTTGAAGGGGCAACCAGCAGGGCAGCCCATTGTCCTTTATACTTTTTGCCCTGACCATGGAGCCCTTGCAGGGGGAGGAATGGGAAGTTAGAGCTCAAGGGAGAAGCCATGTGATTTTGCTGTATGCATTGATGAGCTGATTTACCTATGGAATCTAGAGGCTGCGCTGCCGGGAGTGATGACGCTGTTGGAGGAGTTTAGGATGATGAGCGGTCTTCGTATCAACTGAGCTAAGACCTGTCTGTTCCCCCTCCGCCCAGTCCCCGAGCCGGAGAGAGCTGATCTCCCTAGGGCATGACTTCAATGGCAATGTGATACATTAAAATACCTAGGTATAAGAATCTCTCACTCTGATGATGCTGACATTTTAGAAGGAAATCTATACTGGGCCCTTGGTTCGGTGCGCGGGTCGCTTTAGTTTTGAAAGTCTCTCCGTCTGTCGCCAATGGGCCGTGTGGCCATCTCAAAGATGTTAATATTGCCAAGCTTCTTGTATTACTTTTCAGCACTCCCGCTTGTGCCCCCTTGCATTTCTTTGCCGAACTTAAATTGCTGCTAGTGGAATTCATCTGGGGTGAGGGTAGACACAAGGTGACTTTGGATAGGGTATGTAATCCTTTGCTGGAGAGTGGGCTTGGCGCGCCTAATTTTGAGTTATATTTTGCTGCTGCTCAGCTACAGTGACTTTTGCTGTGGCTCGGTTTGGCCCCTTGTGGTAAGTGACCAGAGATCTTGTGTCTTTTATTGGGTACTCCCATATACACGTGGCTCTCAGCCTCCGGTCCTGGTGCGACTGAGGAGATGCCACAGATGACGGTGGCCAGGCGTTGCTGGCTAAAATATATCCAGGGCCGTGGGGTTCCTCCCCTGTACTTGCCCTTAATTCTGGTGTGGCACTGGCCAGCTCTCTGGAATTTTGCCCGACTTCATGATGCGGCCTGCTGGAAAGAGGCGGGAGTGACCCGGGCAGGTGATTTTTATGACGAAGAGGTGATTCATGTGTTTGCCGAGCTTTGCGATGAATTTCATATGCCGGCTGAGCAGTTTCTGATCTATGGAGCTGTCCACCACGCACTGACCTCGACTTTGGGGCAGGATCTGATGGGGCCTGTGACTGTGCTCCCGTTCTACAATATGTTGGCATATGGGGGTACTCATAGAATTTTCATGGCACCGCACGTGGCTCTTTTGGGACAGTGGCAGAAGCCGTTCACCAAATCCAGAGACCTCTGGATTGCGGATCTCCACCTCCTCTTGACAGACAAACAGTAAACCCAGGCTTTAGGCATAGTTATGGATGTTTTGCGGAACTCCCGTTTTCGTTTCACCCAATTCAATTTCTTGCACCCAATGTATCTTACACCCCAAAACTTATCGCGCATGTTACCTGAATCTAACCCAAGTTGCCACGATGGGGGGGTCCTAGATGCGGGATTATTCCACATGGTATGGGATTGACCAGCAGTGCACTGTGTGTGGGAGGAGGTGGCGCAGAGTACCTCTGCCCTGGTTGATACTATGCTCTCGCCCTCTCCAAAGTCCTGCTTACTGGGTATCCACCCTCGAGCCAAAGGGGACAAATATCTTCATAGATTTATTGGCTTGGCATTTGTGCTGTGCAAATGCCAGATTGCTGTGGCATGGAAATCACCATATGCGCTGGATACCTCCATTTGGCTCCACACCTTGCTGCGCTGGGTGAAAGCTGAGGCGGCGGTGCTCTCCGATGCTCGGTGGGGGAGCTGAGTGGGGAATCACGTCATGGGATATCTATCTGCAAAAGCTGGAGGAGGCAAAGGATGGTAGGCTGAGTATGCAGCTGCCATTGGTTTAGAGGTAAAATGTCCATTATGCGTGGTTAATGCCCAAACATCCGTAGAAGGGGTGGTCTCATGCCTGCCTTGTGGTATGATAATTGCTGTAATGTCTCTTTTTTATTTATAGTGCACTCACTGACATTGTTTATATTCTGCATTGTACATTTGCCAATGATAGTGCCTGTCAGAAGGCATGATTACGTGTGGCCATCCAGCCTGGAGTGCTTTGATACCGGATGCGTACTGAAAATGTAATGTATGTTGAGAAAATCTTGTAAAGCGGGTAGTGGGAGCCCACACACATGAGCATGTTTGTTATGTTCTTAAACCTGCTAATAAAGAAATGCGAGAAAAAAATCCTTCCTTTAGTTCTTTTTATCCTTTATTCTTTTAATCACCAACTCTTTTCCTATGTTTCATTTATTTTTCTCATCTTTTATATGTTTTGGTAATGAGCTGTGCTTAGGTCTGGCCTAAAGACAGCCTTGGCTTTCTCGCCAAGTTCATGTAATCAAAACGTTGTAAATTGTTTTTAAAAAAACCAAATATATCCATACATAAAGAGGCTTGGGGCCATCCCTCTTCATCTATTGGTATATTAACATGTCATTCATAGTTTGCCTCTGCTTACCACTATAAAGCATGGGGCAATAGTTCAGCCCACTTCAACCGCTGGCTACCTTGCACTTTGCTATTTCTCCCCCTTAAATGTGCACATCCGCCTAAACACTTCAGAGCTTGGACTGGTTGGCCAATACTCTGCCCAGGCTTTTTTCTTTCAAATCTTTGTCTGTTTTGTCGTTTTTGTGTGCTTCAATTACTTTTTCAGTTTGCAATAATGCATAACAATAAGACCTTTTCTTTGCGCCTAAAACAATCATAGAATGTTGTGATGTGCATTAAAACTAAAAATGGTTTCCTTACTTGTTCTAGGCACACCTGCCTGCTAGAAAGCACCAGACCTGCCAAATCACTTGGTCTCCTGGTGATGTGTCAATATCATTCGTTGTGCATAGGTGGGCTGAAACCCTCTGCACATAAGGGTTGTTTAGTTAATGTGTGGAGGCTTTGCACAAGCAACATCCATGAGGGGTTTTGCTACCTTCCTGGGACATCGGAGGCACCCTCAGAAGCTTCTGTGGGGGTGTTGCGGGAGGGATAGGAAAGTGTCTTCAGGCTACACTGGCCTGTAAGCCCCGCACCCACCTTGGCCTTGCTTCTTCCAAAGTTCCTCCATGACTGGATGGACAGTGGTGAGCTCAAACCACCACCCCCATAACCTGCCCCCTCCAACGCCCCTCCTCCTCGTCTCATACAGTAAAATATTTTCAAGGTTGCAAGTCTGAAGCACCCATACTGGTCTAATAAAATCCTCTGCAAATGTTTTTGTTTTTTTATTGTATTGCAAGCATATAGTTGCGGACTGTAGGCAGCAGCAGGGTTATTATTTTATTTTTGTGGCACACCCTTGCAAATAATACAAGTAAGAATCACAGCAGCTTGCCAAGTCCAGAACTATCGGGGTTGTCTAAGCTTGTTTTAACGTGTTTGCAACAGAGGCTAGCGCAGAAAGTGTATAAATAAAATCCCATTAGATTCTGAGTCTCGGATGCCTTTCGATACTGCTGTGCGCGCGCAGGAGCGAGGCTGTCTGGCAGCCTCCGCCTGTCAGTATGTGGGTGTTGTTTGCAGGGCGCGCACATCTGTGATCGAGTTGTTTTCGCGGTGCCCTCTCAGCCTTGTAAGAGAAGACACCAGCGCTGGCTGCATTCATCATCCAAGATTTTTAGCAGGGGACAGACAGGGCGTATTTCTCCAGTTTTTAGGGTAAATTACCAGTCTTCCGTTCTCATGCCTGCAGCTGCCCGTTTTGGCGGCCGAATTCACCTGCTGACTAGGACTGCATGCATCGCACCCTGGAGGCTGACGCAGCATTTAATCCTCCAGAGTATAAAATGGTGCAGATATCTTTTAAAATCCTTGGCTCCAAATAGAAAAGAGTTGCACAACCCCAGTTTGCTCCAATGGACCCTTCCTTTGGATTTTCCGGGGCGCGCGCGCCCTTGATGATTGCCCTGCTGGGAAAACTGTAGTTGGTGAACAAAGAGGCCCTAGCCAAGTCACTGGTCCATATTTCTCTTCAGGGGCCCGCCCCATACCCAAAACACGTAATTTGGGGCCTGGAAGGGCCCACGTGAATGAGACAAGTCCTCGCAAGATGAAGTGTAATTGAGAATACATCAAAATTCCATAAGTGTCACTTCCGTGCTGTGACGTCACTGCAAGTAACAGACCGCCGTCGCAACAAGAAGGGACACGCAAACGATCAAATGTCCACTTATCCTAAGCAGGCAGTGAAAACCCTCGCCACAGGCTGTTCACCTCCCCTGTAGCTACTGTGTACCACGCGCTCTCTTCGGCGACTTTGTTTCTTTAGAGAAAGTAACAAAACTGTTGTATCACTTCTCACTTCAATGTGTGTGGCTATTTCGGCTGAGATAAGACCAACGGAATCTTTGTTTCCAATTGTGAATGCTACATCCTGGGTCCGGTTGGGGCATAAAGGGTTTTTGTCCTGTGTGTTGTTCTCTCTCTGCAGACACTGACATCAGGGCCATGTTGGCATTTTATCCTATCGGGCATTTCTTGGGTAGGGGGCGGGGCCTTTGGAGGCCCCTGCCTCTGTCTCCAGTTTTCTGGGGGTTATGACAGGGGGTCAAAGGACAGCGAGAACGTGAGAGAAGACAGAGAAAGGGTGCGAATGAGTACAAAGATATGGAGGATGTAGGGCTGAATTAAACCTTTTTGCCTGTGCCCCATATGGTTCTCAGCCTTGACTAACAACACCTTGAAAGGCGCGCCCGCTGTTGCCTCAGGGGCTGCAGTGCGTGGCTGCGCACCCCGTGGGTGGTCCCTGGCCCCTGGGCCACCTCCCGGGCGGCGCGTGGTTTGCTTGTCCCCGAGGTTCTTTTTGCCCACGCGCCTGTGCAGGGGAAGTGGCGCAGGCGCACAGCCGAATGTGTTTGCATTTGTATGCAGTCCATCCACTGAAACGAAGGTCGCCCTCTTTGCGCTGCGCGAGCGCTGAATTTGCATCTCAGCAGGATGTGTTTCAGCACAAGGAAGAGTTATTCAACCGTGTTGCTTCTACAGCTAGGCTGCTCTGCCCAGGCGCAGGAGGGTTGGACCCTCGCCAGATAAATGAGTGTTTTCCCTTTCATTGAATTGTATACAAATGTGTCCTACGTGTAAATCCAGTGCTTAATTTGTAAAAAAAAAAAATCGTCAGGAGGCAACTGAAGTTTGCACCACACATTGCCACTGTACTTACACAACTACTAACCATCACACTGCTACAGGTGTGACACTTCAGACTGTTCGAGACTGCCAAAACTTTGGATCGTTGGAGAACATGGCGTCTGCTAGCTGAGCAGCCGCGTGTGTCCGTGCTACTGCCCCTTGCCGTGTAACAGTCCGTGAAATGTTACCTCATGCTTGAGTAGTACCTTTGTTGATGGACCCTTCCTGTGTGTTCCTGGGGTCGGAGAAGCTGCGGTTGAGCCCTTAGGTAGGGTGGAATCAGACGGTGGAAGGAGACGAATGCCCTTGAAGTCGGACGGTGCATCCCGCCCGCCTTGTTTTCCGCGCTGGTGTTTGGCCACCCTGGAGCTGAGGCGCGGCCGCAGAGTGGCGGCTCGCGGGCTCCTCCGGGCCGGCAGTGGCAGCGCCAGTATTGGGCGTTTTTTCGGAGCAGCGGGCGCTGGCGGGGCAGGGAGTCTCGGCGGCGATGTTTCCACGGAGCGGGTGGCTCCGGTTTCCACACTCGCCGTAGTAGCATCAAAGGAATTGAAGGTGCCTCCAGGCAGAGTGGAGGTCGTGTCTCCTGTCCGTTTCTCGGAACTTCGGAGTGCAAGCAGGGAAAACAGCGCGCAGATAGGCGCCAGAGAAGACGTTGGGGACGGTGGAGACCGAGGTAAATCGGGCGGTAAAACAGGAAAAAAAGGTAGGAAACGCAGGAGTGTGCCTGGAAACAAAAAAGGCAAAAGCAAAGTAAAGGGAGAGGAGAGTGGAGGGCTAGGAAACCAGTCAGAGGAGGGGGAGGTTCTGGAGGCCGTAACGGCAAAATACATTCCTAGTGCCCTTAGTGCCTCTAGTTTGTCCAGTGAGTATCCGGCTTTCCAAAATTGTCAGACTAAGACCAGAAGTATAAAGGGGGTGAGAAACAAGACCACTTCTGTACATAACAAGGTTAAGATTAGCCCCTCGTTGAGGTCTTTTTTCAGGGTGCAACCGGAGGTTTTGACCATTACAAAGCAGGGAGCTGAATACAGAGAGAACGCTGGTATTGGAGTATCTGGCTTATCCGGCTTAACTAGCTTAAGTGGCCTTACGGATTGTATACCAGGAGAATCTCGGGGTATGATGGAGTCCACAGAAACAGAGCCTATTGAAAATGAGGCATTTAGGGAGCGAATAGAAGAGAGATCAGAAACAGGGTTTACGGGGGCGATAGAACTGGGCCCTCAGA
Organism: Calotriton arnoldi; assembly: GCA_963921515.1. NCBI lineage: Eukaryota > Metazoa > Chordata > Amphibia > Caudata > Salamandridae > Calotriton > Calotriton arnoldi. The sequence goes on along the minus strand of CAWUFW010002831.1, from coordinate 1,990,239 downwards.
GTTCAGCTGCAGCCACCAACTCTAGTACAGATGGAGGAGGGCTAGGTCTAAGGCTGCAGGAGCAGAAGCGGGAGCAGACTGTCCCCCCACTAGAATCGATGCAAGCTCTGTTCACCTCATTACAAGAAGACATCAAGCAAGGCTTTGCGGTTTCGGTAGCTAATCAGGGAGAAATAAGGAACTCATGCGAGATCCTAGAAAAAAGGTGGACCTCCTAAATGCCAGAACCGAATCTCTAGAACACTCTGTTGATGAGTTAAAGGCCAACTTAGGGACTGCAGAAACCAAAATTCATGAACTACAAAGAGGGGAGGCTGCTCTGCGAGAAAGAATGGAAACGCTGGAAAATAATTCCCGTAGGAATAATCTTCGCGATTTGAATGTCCCTGAGGGGAAAGAAGGGTCAGACCTCAAATCCTTTATGGTTAAACTGATCAAGGAAGTTCTGCCACTGGAAGAGGCTACCGAGTTCCTGGAAAAGGACATACAAAGAGTTCATAGAGCACCCTTTCGTCTGAATCCAAGCAGGACAAAACCTAGAAAGATTCTTATCAACTTCCTTACTTACGCAGTAAAGGAAAAAATCTTGAATTTGGCTCTAAAATCAAAATCATTAAGAAGCAAGGATTTTACCTTTGAAGTCCGCTCGGATTTATCAAGAGATACTCTAGAAAGGCAGTGGGAGCTCGGTAGAAGGATGGATAACTTCAGGAAAGCCGGAGCTGTGGTACAACTTAAATTCCCAGCCTTTCTAAAAATCATGCATAATAATAAAATGCACAATATCAGGTCGATTCAGGAGGCAGATGAATTGCTGGCCACTATCAGTAAAGGGGTCCTTTAGGCTCCTATCCTTGGGAAACATAGGAGGGAGGAGAAGTGAGTGGTGCAGAATAGTGTTTTTATGAGCCTTATAAATGAGTTCTGTATAGCTAAGGGTAAGCATGTTCAAAAAACAAAAAAAAAACACAAAAAAGAGGATGAAGATGCAAAAAAATAATAAACTTTAAAAAAAAAGAAAGAAAAAGGGAAGAGAAGAAAGGCTCTCTTTGACCTTTTAAATGAGATAAATAAAGCACATTTGGTATATTTTTTTTTTCTTTCTGATTTTTATCACTTTTTTGTTTTCGGACTGGAAGATATACTTTTGTATGGTAACACACACAATCATGTAGGGGGCTGAGGGGAGTAGTTCACGGTCACCACACCTGGACAACAACTAGTCCAGTCAAATGGGGGTAGGGTTCTCCAAGGGGTGGGGGTAGGGGGGATAGGGGAGCACGGGGGAATAAAAAATAAAATCACCTCATTTGCCTCGATCTGTTTAGGTTGCTTAGATTTGCTAGTCTTGTTCAGGAGGGAGTCGGCCGATATGCTAAGATTTAGACGTCGTCTCTGCCTCAGTCAAGGGAGGGCCTGGGGTACTGAACCCTAATAACATGACTATATTTCAGATGTTGTGCTGGAATGTGAATGGCCTGCGTGTGAGGTCACGTAGAGTAAAGATTTTACAATATCTAAAAGATTCCCCAGCGCAGGTCATGGTCATCCAGGAGACACATCTTCTTGAGGCAGAGACGAAAGATCTCAGAAATGGGTGGATTCTTTTGTCTGCACCAACCAGACGGCAAACATTAGAGGAGTGCTGATTCTCTTCAAAAAACCAGCTAATGTACAGGTCCTACAATATAAGGGGGACCCTGGGGGGAGATGGCTGATATTGAAGATCATTCTAAGGGGTATCCTTCTTACCTTAGTTGGCTATTATGGTCCGAATCAGGACGACCCCTCCAGTCTCCATACCATTTCCTCGCACTTATTGGATTTCCCAGAGCCTGTGATTTGGGCAGTAGATTTTAATATTTTTCTGGATCCTAAACTAGATAAATCTTCTAACAGCAGAGCGATAGTTCCTTCAAGATCTAGGGCGTCCCTTTTGACAATAATGTCCCAATTGGGGCTTAGCGACATCTGGAGAGAGAGGTCAGGACAACAATTGGGGGTATCCTATAGGAATTTTAAATACAAACATAAGTCGCGAATAGATTACATCTTACTTAGCTATAGTCTTAGGGACAGAGTAAAGGATATAAAATATCTGCCATCACATTTGTCTGATCACTCTGGTATTTTGATGACCTTAGAATGTATACAGACACAACAGGCTAGAACATGGTCCTTCGATCGTACACTTTTACTTGAAGAGGAGGAAACAAGTTTTCTCTCTAGTGAAGCAAATCTATTTTTAGAGACCAATTTGGGTACAGCTGATATTAACATAATATGGGACACTCTTAAAGCTTTTTTGAGGGGTATTATAATTAATAGGTCAAGCTACAGGCGTAAAAAATATAAAGAAGAGATCTCAGCCCTGGAACAAGAAATGAGGATAGTAGAGGCAAGAATGAACAGCCAGGTGGGAATAGGTCAAAAGGAAGATCTTGATAGGTGTAAAATTTTGTTAGGAAAAGCTGGAGAGTATTCTTCAGGGGAGGCTTGTGAGTAGATGGGAGGCTAGCAAGATTGCCCACTTTGAGTACGGGGAAGGAGGGGGGAAATTACTTGCCTGGAAAATCAAAGCAGACCAGCTCCGTAACCACATAAAGGAAATCTCTGGGGGTAACGGGGCAGCCTCCACATCTTCGGATGAAGGTATTGGGGAGGCCTTCCTGGAGTACTTTCAGGAGATATTAAAGAGACCTCCATAGATGATAAAACTAGGGTAAGAACATGGCTGGAAAAAATCACCTTAAAATCTATCAATGCTGAGCAACAGTTAGACCTAGAACAGAGCATAACGCAAGAGGAAGTAAGGAAGGCATTGGCAGGCGGTAAAAGGGGGAAAGCGGCTGGTCCCGATGGACTACCAGTTGAATTATATAGATCACTCCGGGAGAGTATAATCCCAATACTAACTCGTCTATTTAATAAAATATTTCTGGAAGGATCTAGTCCACCTGCATCATGGAATGATGCTACAATAGTCCTGATTATAAAAACCGGGTAAAAATCCCACTAGCTGCGGTTCATATCGCCCCATATCACTTTTAAACGCTGATTTTAAAATCTTTACTTCCATTTTAGCTACTAGGTTGGGGGTGGTGGCGAAGGATATCCTTCATCCCGACCAAAAGGGGTTCGTGAAAGGGAGACAATTGGCAGACCTCACCTGCGATCTGGTTGGTGCAATAGACATTGCTTCCACCTACTCACTTCCCCTGGCAGCTTTAACCCTGGATGCTACTAAGGCTTTTGACAGGGTTAATTGGGTCTACCTGTCAGAAGTTTTGGGAAAATTTAATTTGGGTGTCAAGTTTTGTCGCACCATACAGTTGCTATATCAGGCGCCATCGGCCAAGCTTTTGGTTAATGGTAGTCTTACCAAGGCATTTAATATTACCAGAGGGACTCGACAGGGCTGCCCCCTCTCCCCCCTGTTGTTTGATTTGTATATTGAGCCGTTTGCACAGAGGCTCAGAGAAGATCTTGACATTGTGCCTTTCAGACACGGGGATTGGGAGAGGAAGGTGGCACTGTATGCAGACGACATTCTGATATTATCAGCTGATTTGGATACAACTTTCCCGGCAGTTGTCAAATTGGCGGAGGAATTTGGGCAGGTTTCAGGATACGAGATAAATGCCGGGAAAACAGAAATTATGACCTGGAACATCTCGGGTACGGTACATCACACAAGTTATAATATGCGTTACCTTGGGGTCAGAGTTGTTCAGGATATAGATAAACTAGCAGATGTCAATTTAACACGAGTCCTCCGAGAGTGTCACAAACAGATGAAGACATGGGCCCATCTTCCTTTATCCTTCTTGGGGAGGGTGAATCTTGTTAAAATGTCAATACTACCTAAGGCCACTTTCCTTTTTAATACAATCCCTTTACATTTTGACAAACGTACTATAGAAAAATTTCAACAAGAAATAAACTCTTTTATTTGGGCATACAAATCTACTAGGATAGCCTGGAAAAAGCTAAGGCGTAGGAGGGAGAAAGGAGGTCTCGCGTTACCTGATCTTCAATACTACGCGTGGGCTTTTCAACTTACATACTCTCGGATGCTATTAAAAATGCCTATTGACACAGGGGTAGGAGATATGCTATCGGCTATGTTAAAAGGGGCGGGTCTACCGGAGGAGGGTTTTATGTTTAAATTTGGTGACCAAAACTTTTTTAAGAAAGTCAAACTAAAGGTCCTACAGGGATTTGCCAGAATATGGGCAAGATTAAAAAACCTGACGGGTCTTAACTATTTTTCTAATTTAGCGCCACTCTGGGACTCTCCGGGCTCGCCAGAATGCCTTCGGGACAAGCTAGCGATGCCACTTAAAGATGCTGGATTAAAAGTATGGGGAGATCTTGTTAGTAATAAATTGTTTATTTCATGGGAAGATCTAAAGATGAGAGTGGGTAGTGGTCTCTCAAGATTCAAGTATATTCAGCTACAAAGCTGGGTACAGTCCCAAATTACACAGAAAAAATCTATTGGTGAGGGAAACCGTCTAGAGCAGCAGTTGGTGGAGAGGCCAGTAGGGAAGAAGGAGGTCTCATATTGGTATTGGGCCATAGAAGAGGTGGTCGATGGGGAATTTAAGCTGGCTCATGAGCTCTGGAGCGAACAGATGCCAAATGTACAGTGTGATCTATTATGGCAGGATTCTTTCAAAAATCTCTTTAGCATAGTTAAACCTGCCTGGTTGAAGAGGAATCATATCTTCACGGTCCATCGAGCATACTTATCCCCCCTTAGGCTCTCCAAAATCTTAAAAGGCTCTCAAGTCAATTGTAAAAAATGTGGGTTAGTAGAAGCATCGGACTCACATATGTTTAAAGACTGTCCCTCAATTGGCGCATTTTGGGAAGAGGTACGGATAACAATGGAGAGTATTTTGAGAGTACCAATCTTAATGGACCTGTCTCTGATAATTTTCGGTCTCAATATCCATATTGTAGTACCAGCCAGATCGCTTTTATTTTATTCAATCTTATTGGCAAGGAGACAAATTTGTATACAGTGGGTAGACCCTGTCCCTCCCAAACATTCGGACTGGCTGACTTCTTTATATGAAACATCTAAGATGGACTTGGCTAGATCTGGTAGTCGAAAGAAGATTGCATACTGGGACCTGCTGCTTCAATGGAAATAGTTTAAGAAAAATCTTCATATATGTCATGTTACTTCCATTTTGAATATGCTATAACGAAGGGCGGGTCCGATGATTATGCCTATTGGATACTCCTTGGACTATGCTGGGTCTTCCCCCGGGACATCGAAAGAGTCCATCTGGTCGTATAGATCAAGTGGGAGTGAAACCTATCCTCTTTCTTCTGAGGGAAAGTAGCATGTCGGTCTGGAAATATACCCCTACAGGCTGAAGGTATCAAGAGAATCCATCAAAAAGAGCTGGTGCTATCCTAGGTCGTTGAGTAGGGGTATGAACAGACGGTTTGTCTACTATGGTTAAAGGCGAATGAGGACAAAAAAAAAAAAAAAAGTGACTGCCAAAACTTTAAGAATGGTTTGGGTGGCAGATATTAGTTGCTTTTAATGTATATTGAATTAATAAACATCTTTAAATTACTCAAACAGTGCCACCACGTGGCAACTGTCATAAGTGCAGGTTCCGGCAATTAAGTGCGGTGCCCGCAATTAAGGGGCCGATTCCGATCTCGGCCGGTAGGGCTCCGAATCGGATTCGGCTTAACCGGATCCGATTCGGAGCCCTATTTCCCGACCGATCCGTACGCGCGTCCGGACGAGCGAGTACGATGCGAAATCGCCGACCGACTCGTCCGGGCGTCCCGACCGCTCCGACCGACTCGATCCCGGCTCTAACCGCACCGACCGACTCGCACGGACACAACTCGCACCGCGCAATGGAGACGTTCCCCGGCCGGGTAAGTACGATGCGCGCCGCGAGCAGTCCGACCGAGCCGCGCACTCCGGCTCGAAAGAGCTGTCGCAGCCGTACTTTGGGGGTCCGTGTCGGACCCCCCTGTACGCGTAGCCACGCGAGTCGCACACAGGGGGCACCCATGGGTCCCCCCTACCCGTGCATGTACGGCGCGAATCGCTTTGCCGCGTACATGCTGTAGGGGGCGCCCTTGTTCGCCTCGCACCCATTGAGTCAATGGGAGCCCGCGTACGCGTTGTACGATCGGCTCACATTGACTTCAATGGGAGTCCGACCGAATCGAGTCCGGGTGCATGCGTGCGCATCGTACTCGTTCGGTCGGACTGCCAGAGTCCGATTCGGTCGGAATTCTCTCCGGGTCCGGCTCGGTCGGAGAGATTTCCGGCCCGAAACGGAATCGGCCCCTAAGTGTTGGTGCCGAGCACCAGAAACAACCGGCTCAAATTAAGGACTGTGTATATCCCAAAAATCCACATCTGGCCTTTGTGGACTGTTAGGGAATGTTGGACAGAGAGCAGTGACACACTTTCACTTGAGAATAGGCTTTCAAATATTCATAGGAGTGGGGTAGAAACCGCAGACCCTTGCAGTCACTTCGGTGCTGGGGGGGCAGAGGGGTTGTGGGGAGACCCTTCAGGGGTCCCCAATCAGCCCAAAGCCAACAAATATCTGTGAAATATGGGAATGCAAGGGTATCCTCTTCACATTTTGCAGGGGATGCCCATCATTTTGTGTTATGCTACTGCATAGAAGATGGGTAAGGCGTTTTATAAACAAGTCCACTTGCCCTGTCATCCTTCCCATGTCGATGATATATCCTGTTGAGAAATAAAAACAACAGTTAGAGAGCCTGGAAACAGCAAGTTTGTACATGCATACTACGTTGTAAGAAGCTTGCTGTTGCTGGTACAGTACATGACAAAACTACAGCTCTGAATCAAGATTGCATGCCTTCTGCAGGGCATTGCTTACACGGGAGACACTACTGACTTCTATACCTCAGTGATAAAAATGCATTACGCAAGCTTTGGTGCAGCCTATGGGAGGAGTAATACAGTGTGAAACGTTAATAACTTGTTATTACTACTTAATGATATTCATTTCATTGCCCTTAAATAGATAAAAGGCAGAGTCAGCTCTGAGAGGATTCACACCTGTGTCTATAGCTGTACACTAACGTCAGTTTCAATATTTGCAGTAAAACAAATCTCTGCCATAGGGTTCACGTTTATTTCCTTACTTACCAACATTACGTTTTATTCTCGATTCCGTTGTTGTCTAGATTCAGCCAGCCAAATCAATACTCATATTGTTTACATTTGATAGCAATAACAATGCCAACATGTTTCATGATTTTCACTACTGCTTCTTCAGGGCATTTGACATATTAAAGATATCCTTGTTGCACATGAATGTATGTTCGGATATAAAGTTGGTCATGTATTTGTAGGACACTTAGAGAAAGGTTTTTAGTAGTCAGGGAAAATTGATGGCGCTCTGCTAATTAACGCGAGTATTTGGATAGAAACAAAAATCAGTATGGTGCAACTAGGTGAGGGGATAAACCCTATAACCCCTCAATACCGTGTGGGTAACACCCTCACAATAACAATTAAAGCAAAAACCTAGGCACACATAATAATAAACAAACAGTATGTAGGTAAATACAAAAACTATGGTAAAGTAGCCGGGGTATCGGTAGTGCTTCGTTGCGGGCGCCGTGAGGGAAACTGTTTAAAAAGGATAGTTCCAGTAGCGTAAGAGATCTAAGGCGTGTAAGCCGGGACCCCTCACGGCCGATCACTGTGTTCCGCAACGAAGCACTACCGATACCCCGGTCACAAACATTTCTTGTCCATTACTCTTGGACTATATCATAACGTGCCGGATGTTTCTTTTTTACGGCCTATTGGTACCCCTAGAGTCAGTCATATCTGCATGAGTGTTTAGCCCAGCCGGGTTGGAATTATCACCGGCTGAGTGATGACCAAGACTACTATCCTATGTATACAGCCCTGAGGAAGTCGCAGAATTACTTTCTTAATGCGACGAAACACGTGTCGGCTGGTTGTCTTCTGTTCGTTGGCTCTAAGCTTAAGAAAAATTAAAAGACTGAACATTATCCAACTCATCTGAAGATATTTCTTTCAAAATTGTGGCTACTTTACCATAGTTTTTGTATTTACCTACATACTGTTTGTTTATTATTATGTGTGCCTAGGTTTTTGCTTTAATTGGTCATGTATTTGTAGATGTCAGAGTTTTGAGTACGTATTGCTAATGCCTTTTAACAGGTTATATAAGTTTCATCTACGTGACATCGAGAGTGGGGAGGGTTGTGAGATGTTACCATGCAGCCCATGCAATGAACCTACCTTAAGACTTAATACATTTACATTTATTTAAAGGCACTAAAACGGAATAACCTGCTAAAAGGCATTAGCATTACGTAGTATGTAATGCACATCCTCTTTGTATATTATATGTACAAAAGATGCATGTATGCGTGTGTTGTATAGCTTTCTCAATTTTGAAAACATTTCACAAGTAATATATGATTTTTTTGTGTTGTAAGTCACATTCATACAAATTAAAACATTTTACTCAATTTGATTTTGTTTACAGATAATTGTATTTGTCTCTACAATCATCATACAAGGCTATGGTAGTGGCCGTACGGGGCTTTGGTTACGTTTGCAGGCTTTTAAGGCTAATTAATAAGCCTGAGTTTTAAATCTAGCAAACACAAGGAGATGATGGATGGAGCACTGAAACTTTGCAGGCAGTCACCCCCAGTCACAGATCTGGGTTGAATCCATCATCGTTCTTTAGCTCACTTTGCCACCCCAGTTCAGACCCAGCCACCTTGCTCACTTTGCCACTGGATTCAACTAGCCTGGCTGATGAGGGGTGTTACCCCGAAACCGGTCACAGGATGTTTGTTTCCGGTCTAGGGAAGACATGGCTTGGCAGTTCAGGCTGGACTGTTCCCATGGGGCACAGGGTCAAGACTGATTTGCATATAGCTGTGTCTGAACTGGGGTGGCGAAGTGTGCTAAAGAACGATGATGGATTCAACCAAGATCTCTGACTGGGGGTGAGTGTCTGAAAAGCTTCAGCGCTCCGTCCATCATCTCCTTGTGTTTGCTAAAAGCAAAGGGCCTAATTTATGAGGAATTGGCATAGGTCAACGCCACAAGTCTTCCTGCTTCGCTGGCCTACGCCAATGTGAAAGGGCAGGAATGCACCTTATTTATGAAATATGGTGCATTCCTGTCATTTCCCCCTGCGTCGACGCACAAATTGCTGCCTAGCGCCAATGTAGGCAGGATTGTTTTTGTGCAGGAAGGGGCACCTTCCTGCACAAAAACAATCCCGAGAGGTGTTTTCCTCTTTCTATGTGAGCTGCAGAATACAACACACATAGAAAGAGGAAAAAACGAGGAGAAATGAAAACATTTCTCCTCGTTACGCCTGCTGTGGGGGAGGCGTAAGGTTTTGGCGCTCCTCTAGGTTTACATGGTTTTGTAAATCTGGGGCAGCGTCAAAATCCATGGGTGTTGCGTGGGAACACCCACCACAATGCCCATGTAACACCTACTTGACAGACTAAGGCAAGGCAGCGACATGCGCTGCTTTGTCTTACTCCATATCTATGAGGCCATGTAAAGCCATGCAGGGTGACTTTTCGTTGCCTCATAGATATGATTGAGATGCTTGTGCCGCTGAAGCTTAAAAAAAAAGTGACGCTCCGGCAGCGCAAGCCTCTCATAAATCAGCCCCAAAATATTTTGCACGTGTTTTTTTAGGTTTTTCACCATGAGGTAGGTACATATAAAATAATGGGTAGCTTAAATGGAAAAAAAAATTTTAACGTTTTTACTCAGTGGGAAATGCACTGTAGTACATTATGAAACCTTTATTAGTTAATGCACTGCAAAGGTCTGTGTGTAACCAGAGAGCCACAGAATTACATTTGGTTGACGCAGTGAAGAATAGTGACGTGTATTTTTAGTGCTACGAGGTCACAGCCTGTGACAGAAAGCACTGTGAATGTGTAAGTCATTATTTTATTTTTGCATTACACACATTATAAGATAGACTGCTAGAAACTACAAATAGTTTTAGGATAAAATGGAGCTTCTAAAAATGTAAATTTTAGTAATACCGGAGCATAAGAGATGCATTTTTTTTTTTGCATAACTGTCCCTTCAGCACCTTTTCAAGGGTACTAAGCGCTGTGTAAATTATGATTAAAAGCATGCACTTCACAGCCCAGTTGTTAACTCTTCCTACTACCACTCAAAACAAAACCAAATCTTTGCCATCACAAAGCAATTAAGGCCAGAATCGCTCCCAAGCACCCTTACATTTGCAGATTAACTCATAATACACAATTGCATTTCATTCAGGCAACCTGGCATGAAGGATTGTTTTACCTATCTGCCCAGCCTCTTCATTTCACAATACAGGAGACTCATTTAACTTCAGCTGAAGCATTTCAAACACCGGAATGAAGCTTTTCGGTTTCCACAAGGAAGAGCACATGTTTTAGATTCCAGGCAGAAGTGATGCCTGGAAATGCGCGACCCCCTTCCCAGGACTCCACGGCCCCCCTGGGGGTCGCGCCCCACAGATTGAAGACCTCTGCTTTAGAACCTCTCACTTAGAACCATCAATACCAGCATCAATTTCCAGCACAAACACACCACCAACTAGACTGTGTCCAGGAACATAACGTATAGGTGCTATTTTATCAACTTCAGAAGGATGAAAGGCTACATTAGCCCGTTTGAGATTTATACCTGTGACTGGCAGGTCTTTGGCCATGCACCCAGCCCTGTGATCAATAGCTTGTGCACCCTTTCCTCACTTCCCACAGTCTTGTGAGTTAAAGGATAAATATTTTTAAACTCAAAATTTAAAATCCCAGTGGTGGGTGGGTGGGTGAACCTCCTTGAATCTGGCTCTGGAGGTAAGGAACCACGTCACCCCACCTCAAGCCAATATCATGTGCCTGGCTTTTTTTCTTTTCTTTGAGGCAGTCATAAAGGTTGATTGTTTCTATCTGTTGAGTCTTTGATTGTGTTGAAGTTTTCTGGTATAGTAGCGCCCAATTAAGTGGGTATTGTTATTAGAGAAAACAAATTGATGAGCTACTCAAGTCAACTACTGATGAACAGAATCTGACAAGACCTATGCAAATCAATGGTAATTACACAATTCATAGTACCACTTAAGGGTCATCTTCATTTTGCTCTCTTACATATCAAATTCCTAAAATTGTGTGATTTAGAGCTACTGGAATTATATGATTCTGCAGCCGTAGTGTTTTCTGCATAATTCTGATTTTTCCACATTTGTCACAGAATCCATCATCTGCAGCATATTCTGCAGACTTTAACAAAACCTTTGCTCCTAACGCAAATGAATCAAGCGTTATTAAAGATGCTGTGCAGCGGAAAGTCCTTTGCAAAGGTTGACTAGTCACCTCTCAGTTGCTTATTGCTTTATTTTGGTGTTAACCTGGTGTTAATGAGGTGAAACATATGCCCAAACTCTGTTAACGTGTTCAAACAACAAAATAATTAAGTAATACTATCAAAAAATATGCCACATTTTGCAGCAAAATTTGGCTTTTCTTGCTGCACAATTTAGTCCATTCTGTCGAATAATTTGGTCTTGCACTGCTGCATAATTCCAGTGGCCTGGCCCAGGGCCAGACTGGCCGTAGCGGGCACCGGGCGTTTCCCCGATGGGCCGCCAGGGTGGGGGCGGGTTTTAGGCCCCTGGGGGGCCTTTTTTGTTACTGAGGGCTGGTTTTGCAGCCTGGTTGCAATATCGGCCCCCAGCAACAAAAGCGGAACAAATCTTTATGCTAGGCACCCCCCCCCCCCCATCTCGGGGCCGGCCGAGGTCTTTGCCATGGCCCCATATATAAATTAAATCCCAAAGTAAGTTGAGGGGATCGTGTTTAAATGTGTCTCTTAGTCAGTATATTACAGATAAAGTGAATGAAAAAGAAGCAGATTTCACCACTTTACTGACAAAGCTCGTGCTTCGCTTTTAAGCTCATCCTTTGGACCTAATGCTGTGGCTCACAGTGTCAGGAAGGCCTTTACTTTAGCTGATTCCAATATTAAAGAAGGGGCTAGTGACCTGCACATCTGATCGATCTTGTATTTGTGTTGTTAACGTGACCACAATGTTTTCAATGGTGTCAAAAACAAGGTAGGAAAATTAAACCCCAAATGAATCCAATTGACTATGGTGTGTTTCAAGCAGGAAAAGGTCTTATAACAATACAAAAGTAATTATTTGAATCCGGAAACGTAGCAGAAAACAACTGCCTTTACCGGAAAAGGCATTTAATCTGGTTGATTGGAAATCCATTTTTCTAAAGACTATGGTCGGGTTGACTGAAATGCAACACCGCTATTTGGGGTTGCGAAATTTGGATGAAATAAAATAAATGATTATTAGATAAAGATATTACCTGTTTCCACTGTGCTGGTCGAAGAGTGTGGTGGGAATCCAAAGCCGCCATTATTGAGATTTTTGTTTTTAATTTATCAGCAAAATCAAGTTTATTAAGTGGATAGTATTGGTGTTAAAGATCTTTAGGTGGATATTAGCAAGAAATAAAAAGCAAAGGTGATGATTAGGATGAATCAGGATTCGTGCTTACACTCAAGTGGAAAGCTGTGCTGTATCTCCGAGGATCTTCAGATCCATTAGTTACAGAAATCAGGCATTGTGAGGCTATAGATGCTTTGAGAACCAGAGAACAGATCTGCAAAACCACATGAAAGATATAGAGACTTCTTTACCAGCAATAATGACTGCACTGAATCAGTTTTGAATGGCATCGGTGTTCGATGTCAAAAGTTTGTCATATTATAGAACTATATGGGGAAACGAGAATGTGTTCATGTTATGTCTTTTCGTGGTCCAACACATTTATTAAATACCCATAAAATAAAGTCCTCCGTATGTATGATACAAATCCTGACAGTAATGTGTGGTACAGTAATGGCAATACAGCCGCCTACATATTGCTATTAACATGAAATAGCCATCAAAAATCTTAGACAGGCCATTCCATTTGTTAGGACAATACTGTTTCCTAGACTATTGGACTTGTTTCAGGTATTCTCAGGCTCAAAGAAAAGCTACGGCAAATTTGCAATTGTGGAGCGACAACTTGTTTTGTTCCAAAAGATTCCACAGGCTTGGAGAAAGACCTGATACAGATGAAAACATAATGCTGCGCACCTGAGAGGTCCCGCCCAGTCTAGAGTACAAACAGGTATCCAAACCCACTCGTGCAGCTCCAACAATCACCATCATTGTGCATTTCAGAACGTTCCTTTGCATGACAATGTCTACTTGGGTTCAGGACATATTGTAACATTACTGCCCAGATGATCTTTTTAAATTCACATTCCCTTAGGATGGCCCAGTAGTGGATAAGCAATAAGCAGACTCTAACCTTGCACAAAATGATGTTTCAGTTGCAAACCTAATATGATCCTAATAAAAACATACAAAAAAATACAAAAATATCCTGGACACTGCGAAAATGTGTTGCTTCTTCTCGTAAGTATTGATGACCTTCCTTTCTGATTAATCTGGACCCTGAACCCTACTCAATACATGACAATCAGATCTTTTACTTTTGAGTGTAATAATTAGGTATACTGAATTTCTTCATGTGTTAGACGTGGCTTAATAGTGACGAGATTCCACTATCTTCATTTTCCATCATTCTCAGTTACGATTATTAAAAAGTAGAGATTCTCTATTAGTGATCCATTTTGACATCAGGTAGATGAAGTGGCAATTTTAAAACACATTCTTTCCAATATTTACATATGGATTATATTAATACAAAATCTTCTTACATGAAAGCTCTCGAAAGAGAATTAAAGCCCTAGAGCTAGGCTTGTGTTATGATTGGTTTAAGACAATTTTTATACTGCGCTTAGTGCTGCGTTAACAACAATTCTCATTGTTCCTATGAGTTTGTGGCTAGGACAGTGCTTTGTTCAACATGTACCATGGTTAGTGAGTTTGAATGCCAGATATTTTGAGGGTGGTGGATGAAAAGCGTTATCCATCTGGGTAACGTCCCCCGATGGCACACTCAAACTCCGATAAGGTGGTGCCATTTCTTTTCGGGTCAATACAATGCTGGAAGGGATGCGGTGGAGCTATTCCTAACTGCAAGGGATTTGGGAAGACATTCCAGCTTACAAATTAGCATGGTTTCAACCTCAATCATCCCCAATGCTACAGAAAAGCTCTCAGGGTGTACATGCCAGGCTTAAGAAGTTTCTTTTGTTCTAATACTCTCCATCACTTTAAAGGTAAGTTTAGATTTTGGCACTGTGAATGGCGGTCTACAAGTCCCACAAAACAGGACAGAACAAACTACTCTGACCTGACGTGAGACAACTTGAGATCTTTGCCTTACGCAGCCGTATTTTGTAGTCTATGAAGGAAAACCATTGCTCGCCTACTAAGATCTATCTTTATTTCAACGCTTCCATTAGTATCGAAAGTGCCTGCCTTTCTTTTGTGAACCCATGTACCATCACCCAATTAAAACAAATCCTGCTTTGTCAGATTCAGAAAGGTGAAAGATATATATATATATATATATATATATATATATATATATATATATTTGCCCTATGTAATGTCCTTACCCACACAACTTCGCAGGTACCAAAAGTTTTAACACATCCCTCATTGTGGGCAAGTTGTAGTCTCCGATCGATTCAATTGAACCAACTGGACCGACACACCTGGTGATAACAGGGATTTGCAAAATGAAAGCCCAGCGCTGGATATGTGGTGTTTTTTTTTGTTTTTTTTTTGCAGATTCATATAGCGCGAACTCGACCCGAAGGTATTGGAGCGCTTTACATGAGCACCGGTTACTTTACACTAGTGTTCGGCACCCATGGCGACCTCAGCGACGCTGTTCATAAGTTGCCAGCTACTGAATACAACTCCTGGGGGGTCTTGCACAAGCCCGGGCTCGAAGGAGTTTCTCTCCATTAAAATTCAAGTTATTAATCCGCGTCTTCCCTGGAGTGGTGCGGTGACACATGGTGTCAACAGTCAGGTCTGATCCGAGGTGGTTTTGGGGGCAGAGACGCCGGATTTCTGAGCAGGCTTGCTGGAAGAGTCGGGAGAGGAGGAGGGGAGAGCAGGCAGCCGGAGAAGAGGCGCACAGAGGGAGGGAGGGGATAGGGAGCGAGAGACATCTCGCGCATGAAGTGGAGGAGGGCTGGTCGCGTGCAGCTCCGGCTGCCGATCTGGGCTCCAACTGCTGTCTCTTCTCCTGCCGGACAGGTCAGCCTCCCTCCCTGCCAGCAGCCTAGGAGCCCTCCACCCCGGGACCACCACCAGCCCCTGTACCCAAGAAAGGTCGAGAGACAGGGGGACGGCGACTGCTGCCCTACCCGCTGCCGGACAGGTCACCCTCCCTCACGGCAGAGCAGGAGACCCCCGACCCCGGGGCAACAACCTCCAGACCCACTGCCCCCGCCAAGAAGGAGCAAGAGACAGCAAGAGGCAGAGAGGAATCTCCCCCAAGCAATAACACCCCAGCCCATCCTTTTCTGGACTCCGAATTCTTATTTTCCTGCAATAAGAAAAGCCATTTGTTTGTGAGCGCTCTTGTTTTTTTTTTATTGATAGATTTCACCCCCTCTTCCGCTTGAGCCCCCCTCTCCTTGTTTTGCATTAGCAATAATTTAAGCCTTTGGTGAGGGGGTGGCAGAGAAGGAGCCTCGTCCCCCACCCTCCCAGCCTTGGTTCCGGGCAATGACTTGGAGCGGGGACCCGCAGGGCGCGTCCTCGCTGCAGTCCCACGGGGGCGGCTGCCCCACCTGCCGGGGTCGCCTTGGCCCCCGACGCGCCCGGAGCCTCACTGTTGCCTTCTTCGACGACCCCTTCGTGCCGGCGTCTGTTTTTCGGACCCTCCCTGCAGACTTGCATTTCTTTAACACTGTGACCTCGTCCTAACTTCGGTGGCACGTGCCTCCAATTTGCATATTTTTTATTAGAGCTGTTTAAGGAATATATGGAAATATAGTTTATATTTTTTTCTTCTGGCGTTGTCAATTGCTTATAGAGTTATCGCTTATTTTTGAGGATCTTAGTCTGTTTTTTTGAGTGGCCTTTTATCTATTTTTTGCCTGTTCTTTGGAAAGTTTGCACTATGATGGAACCCCCAGCACCACCGCCATGCTGCAAGAAGAGCCTTTCCCTCTCGCTACCCGTGCCCCGGGAGGGCCAGGCCACCCTCAAACCCCCCCAACACTTGTGGAGGCAGCCCCGGACCCCCATCAAGATCAAGCACCGGGGGTACTCGGACACCGACAGGCACCCACACCGGCAGATGGAGCGCGCCGATGCCATGGACACGTCAGACCGGCCTGGCCTCAAGAAGTCGCGCATGTCCTGGCCTTCGTCGTTTCACGGCACCACCAGCAACAGCCACCATCATACCACCAACAAGCGGTAGGTGGGGGGGCCTATGGCACTGGGGGAGCTGGGTGCTGTGTGCTGTCGTCACTGGTGGCATGCATGCCAGGGTGGACTGGGCTTTTTCCAGGCACGCATGCCTTGGGTCAGCAGAGTGGGCACAGGGGTCAATATTTTGAAAACTTATTATGCAACTGAAACTAAGCAACACTGCATTGGTACCGCAAATAGAGCTTTAAATAGACTGCACTTTTTGTTAAAGGGTTATGGCGTATTCACTTGCAGGCTGTCCCCAGGAGAGACTCCGGTGCATTCATTCTGTCCTAAAAACAAATCTGGCTCCTTCTGATGCCCAATCAGGCTCCGGTGCATTCTGTGTCCTGCACAAGCTTCAGTGCATTCTGCTCCAGGCACAGAGTGCAATGCTACATCCGCCGCAGCGAGTCAGGTGTGTTCTGCCCCTGCAACTATTCAGGTGCAGTCTGAATCCTGCACAGGTTTCAGTGCATTCTGTCCCAGGCGCAGACTGTGGTGCAGTCTGAATCCTGCACAGGTTTCAGTGCATTCTGTCCCAGGCGCAGACTGTGGTGCAGTCTGAATCCTGCACAGATTTCAGTGCATTCTGTCCCAGGTGCAGATTCAGGTGCAGTCTGAATCCTGCAAAGGTTTCAGTGCATTCTGTCCCAGGTGCAGATTCAGGGGCAGTCTGAATCCTGGACAGATTTCAGTGCATTCTGTCCAAGGCGCAGACTGTGGTGAGGTCTGAATCCTGACAGGTTTCAGTGCATTCTGTCCCAGGCGCAGATTCCGGTGCAGTCTGAATCCTGCACAGATTTCAGTGCATTCTGTCCCAGGCGCAGATTCCGGTGCAGTCTGAATCCTGCACAGATTTCAGTGCATTCTGTCCCAGGCGCAGACTGTGGTGCAGTCTGAATCCTGCACAGATTTCAGTGCATTCTGTCCCAGGTGCAGATTCAGGCGCAGTCTGAATCCTGCAAAGGTTTCAGTGCATTCTGTCCCAGGCACAGACTGTGGTGCAGTCTGAATCCTGCACAGATTTCAGTGCATTCTGTCCCAGGCGCAGACTGTGGTGCAGTCTGAATCCTGCACAGATTTCAGTGCATTCTGTCCCAGGCGCAGACTATGGTGCAGTCTGAATCCTGCACAGATTTCAGTGCATTCTGTCCCAGGCGCAGACTGGTGCAGTCTGAGTCCTGCACAGATTTCAGTGCATTCTGTACCAGGCACAGATTGTGGTGCAGTCTGAGTCCTGCACAGATTTCAGTGCATTCTATCCCAGGCGCAGACTGTGGTGCAGTCTGAATCCTGCACAGATTTCAGTGCATTCTGTCCCAGGCGCAGACTGTGGTGCAGTCTGAGTCCTGCACAGATTTCAGTGCATTCTGTCCCAGGCGCAGATTGTGGTGCAGTCTGAGTCCTGCACAGATTTCAGTGCATTCTATCCCAGGCGCATACTGTGGTGCAGTCTGAATCACACTGTCCCAGGCACAGACTGTGGTGCAGTCTGAATCCTGGACAGATTTCAGTGCATTCTGTCTGAAAGACGGACTGTGGTGCAGTCTGAATCCTGCACAGATTTCAGTGCATTCTGTTGCAGGCACCTATTGTGGTGCAGTCTGAGTCCTGAACAGATTTCAGTGCATTCTCTCCCAGGCACCTATTGTGGTGCAGTCTGAGTCCTGCACAGATTTCAGTGCATTCTCTCCCAGGCACCTATTGCGGTGCAGTCTGAGTCCTGCACAGATTTCAGTGCATTCTCTTCCAGGCACCTAATGCGGTGCAGTCTGAATCCTGCACAGATTTCAGTGCATTCTGTTGCAGGCACCTATTGTGGTGCAGTCTGAGTCCTGCACAGATTTCAGTGCATTCTCTCCCAGGCACCTATTGTGGTGCAGTCTGAGTCCTGCACAGATTTCAGTGCATTCTCTCCCAGGCACCTATTGCGGTGCAGTCTGAGTCCTGCACAGATTTCAGTGCATTCTGTCCTAGGCGCAGACTGTGGTGCAGTCTGAATCCTGCACAGGTTTCAGTGCACTCTATCCCAGGCACAGACTGTGGTGCATTCTGAGCACTGCTCCGATTGCAGTGCATGCTGATCCAGCAGACACTGCAGTGCATTCCGTACACTGCACACATTGCGGTATGTTCTGCCCCTGACTACACATTCTTCTGCATTTCATCTCTAGCACAAATTGTAGGGGGCTCACAGATTTCAGTTCATGTCCGCTGCACAAATTGTGCTGCATTCTTTTTCCACCACAGGTTATTGCCCCCCGATCCCATGGCATTCTGTCTGAAACCTAAACCCATGTGCAGTCTGTCCCATGCCCAAAAATGCAGCGCATTCTGGCCCCAGCATAGATTCTAGGCACCCTGCCCCTGCCTCCAGCTCAGACTGTGCAGCATGCCGTCCCCTGCATCTTATCCTGATGCATTTTATTTGCTGTGCAGTCTTTCTTGAAGTTCTTTTCATTTGCATACTGAGTTGCTTTTTTTACTGACCTTGATTGTTAAAGAGAGATTTGTATTTTATCAATAGTGGTGCAGCTGTTGCATTTAATTTCTGCTTCACATTCGATTGCATTGCTCTATCAGTTCATATTCAGTCGGACCTATCTCCCATGTACCATGTAATACCAGTAGTGTTTTGTTCCCTAGTGCACATTCAGTTGCATTTCATTCGCCAGCGGAGATGGGGGCTGCATAACATCACACTCCCAAATACGGTTTCAGATACCTTTTATTCCCCGCACAGAGTTAGTTGCATCTTATTCCCCGCACCGACTCCGTTTCATTTTGCCTCCTGCACAGATGAAGTGGCACTTTACTGACAGTGAACATGAAGACGCTTTTTTATTTGCATGTTATAATTGGCTGGCATTCGGTTGTATTTTGGTCTTGGTACCGACTCAGTTGTATTTATTCCCAGTTTAGAATCGATTGCATTGTATTTGCGATGCATGGTATTCCTGTGAGGTTTCAACCCGTTTCCTTCCCGTTGCAGATTCAGGTGTGTTTGGTTCTTGGTGCAGGTTTGGTCATATTATACGCGCACTTCGATTCAGCGCTTTTTGCACATTCTTTCCAGACACTCTGCAGCTCCCAGCGCTGAAAAGCTGCATTTTCTTTTTGCCAAGTAGCCGCCGAGAAGCCGCTCTTCCGCGGAGCAGCGGGTCCTGGGTTGGGTACAGGGGGTCTGCAAATCTCGCAGCAGGGTTCCACTTCACGCGGGATAATTGTTTCCGGGGCGTGTGGGCTGGGGCGTGGGGGTCAGGGAGGGGACGTTGGCACGCGGCACGCAGCGGATAGGCTTTGAACCTGGGAAAGAGCCTCTCCAAGTACAGGAGAGGGGAGGGGAGAGGTACATGCGCCGCCTGCACAGGGGGCAACGTCTGCTACTTTCTGCTCCCTGCTCTGACGCATGTTCCTCCTTTCGCATAGTTTTGTAACAGAAAGACCATTTAAACTGCTCTCAACTCGTGGTTTACGAGGGTGTCTTATGCTTTAGATGTTCAGCTTTTAAAGCCTTAAAACGCTGTGACTGCTGCTTTTGTTTTCAGAATCAGAGATACTGTGAATGTTTGACTTATAGATGGGTTACATTCAGTTTTCTGTTGAATAAAAACCCGCAGGAGCATGGCTGCACTCCTGGGACGACTGACGCTGACAAATAAACACATGCACGTACACTTACAGACACTCTGCTTCAGTGTGTGAGGCTCACGCTGAACGAGGAAGGCTGTGCTTTATCATATGGCGTGTAATGCAAGCATGCAGTGAGTACACTGTGCTCCAGGCGGGCAACTAGAGCCAAATTTCGGGGGGGGCTGAAAAAGATTTCGTGTTGGGGGGGTAATTCTTCCAGCCATAGGCAGAGTGTGTCTAAGAAGGGGTGAAAACACAACAAGAGCCTCCTTAACAAGGAAATGGTCTTTAAAAGACGTGTGAAGTACTCGGGTGCGGCTGCAATTAGACGGTCGCCAGCCCGCGAAGCTGTCTCAGCCCGGGCTGACACACACGACGGGGGTGGGGGGGGGAGCTGAAGCCCGGTGAGCCCAATGGTTGTTGCGCGCCTGCTGTGGTCCAAGGTGTGAAGCTCACACCGAAAGAGTGAGGCTGTGCACCTGAGTTTAACACACTCATCTAATGAGTGACACCATGTTCCAAAGTGTGAGACTGGGCTTCATGGTTTGACGCACAGGCATTTAAAGAGTGACACTGTGCTCCAAGGTGTGAAACTCACACCGAATGCGTGAGGCTGTGCGCCTGCGTATGACACACACGTCTAATGAGTGACACCATGTTCGAAAGTGTGGTACTGTGCTTCATAGTTTGTCACACAGGCACTTTTAAAGAGTGGCACTGTGCTTCAGGGTATGAGACTCATACTGAATGAGTGTGACAACTCTCCAGAGTATGTGACAGGCACAAGCAATAAATAAGGCTGTGAACCCAGGTGTTAAGACTCACACTGAATGAGTGAAGCAGCAGGTGCCACAAATTTGCAGTAAGTGACCCTCAGTGAGGCTGTTCTGTAGGTTGTGACACACACTTATCCAGTAACGAACACTGTGTTCCAAGATGTTAGACTCACACAAATTGAGTGAAGCGGTGCTCCAAAATAGGACACACAACACAGTAGTGACACTGTGCGCCAAGGTGTGAGACTCACATTGAATGAGTGAGACTCAAAGAGAATGCTGTGCTCCAGAGTGCAATAAGTTATACGTCATTGTGTGAGGCTCCATTCATGCAATTAGGGGCCTATGGAAGTAGCTTGGAGTAAAAATGTGCTACAAGTGTCTGAAACTTTGTTTAAGTCCAGTGGACGTTTGAGACTGCTAAGGGTGAGACTGCTCAAAAGTGGGAGATGTCATGGAATTCAACAGTGGTCTTTGAAAATGGAATAGACCAATAGTGTGCTTAAAAGTGTAAGTCTCTTTTAAAACCACTGACCCACCTGAGACTGGCCAAAGACACGGCAACGCTCCACTGTGTAAGACTCTGCAAATGTTCATTAGAATTCGGAAAGTAACCAGGGTGAGATGGCGCTCCAGTAATTGGAGCTGCGCCAAAGAAGACTTGAGATCAAGAGTATTAGTTGCCAGATCTTTGCGGAACTCCTCAGCCCGAGTTGACTCGAGTTGCTGAACCCTCACCCCTGTTGTCGGAGCCCAAACCTCACCCATAACCAACTCGTGGCTGATTACGGGGGCGGACTGGTACAGCTACTTGGCAGTGCTTAATTTGTAAAAAAAAAAATGAAGTGACAGGGCCCTTGCGGGGAGGCCACTGTAACTTGCACCACCCATTGCTCCCATTAGCGCTGGCAATGAAAGCACTATCACTACTAGCATTACACTCAAAGAAATGTGACGATTCACACTTTAAATGTACATTAAAATGAGTAATGCATGCCACCCAAGCTATTCTTATAGCTTTGGGTGGCAGGTATTAGTGATTTTAATGTACATTTAATTATTAAACAACAGCTGTTGTTCTCCTCAAAAAAAGAAGACAAACAGCGCCACCATGTGGTAAGCATAAGAGCCGGTGTTGACAATAAAGTGCAGGCACCGGAAACCACCGGCTCAAATTAAGCACTGTTTGGGAGGACTAGGCCTGCGCGTGGCGTGAACTGGGCCTGCATCTTAAGGGACTGGGCCTGCACCTGAAAGGACTGGCCCTGTACCTGGAGTGGACTGGGCCTGCACCTGTTATGGAATAGGCCTGGACCTCCACCTTTTTTCCTGAAGTTGCTGAGTAGGGCTGCACCTGGGTGGCTAGCTCAGCAGGCTTGGCTTCCTGGGACCGCCTTGGTCTGCACCTGGACTGGGAGGGCCTTATCCCACATCACTTCCTTCCAGCGGCTGACTACCCCCTCCAAAGCCTGACTGCCGCCTCTAGTGCCTGACTTCCCCATCCCTTGTGCCTGACTTGATTCTTCCTTGGACCACCTCCTTTGCAGGAGAACTCCCTCTTCTCGTTTAGGGCTGCTCTCCCATGGAGGAGGACCGCCTACCATGCGCCAACTAATGCCTACTGGTGTCCTGAGGTGTTGGCACCCGCTCTGCTTTTTCCAAACATCAGGAAGCGAATGATTCATTTCTGAGGCTTATCCGGGTTTTGGTTCAGAGAGTGGAGCGTAAACAGCGAACTGGGCAGAGAGTCTGCGCATTCTGATGCGGAAGGAAATCTCTGCACAGGAACCGTATACAGACTGTGCAGACTTGTGGCGAGTCGAGACAGTGCGTCAGCGTGTCCTGGGCATAAACCGGGAGCTGCACAGGGCACAGCGGCTAGAAAGGCCTCACTGGAGCTGGAGGCAGTAGGGGATGCTTCAGTGCAACTGGAGGGCAGCACTGCAGGCTTCAGTGAAGCTGGAGGGCCTTACTACAGCTGGAAGTCATTAGTGAAACTTTCCAGTGTAGCTGAACAGCAGTAATGCATAAATGCATGCCTCAGTGAAAACTGTGGGCAGTAGTCCTTGCCTCAGTGGAGCTAGAGGGTGGTAACACATGCCAAAATCAGTAGCGGCCGCTACTGGACCCGGGTGGTAGGATCGACGATGAAAAAAGAAAAAAAAAATCACATACCTGTAACAGCCGGCCACCGCCTCTCCTCTGTCCTCCATCCTTTTCCTTCTTCCTGCAATCCCGGCAGGAAGCACCCGGCTCTCAAGCGCCCCTGAGCCAATCATAGCTCAGCAATGCAGCGTAGTGATTGGTCTGAGCGCCGTGGTTCGACGTTCAGCCGGGAATGGGAGGCTTTGCATGTTCCTCACCAGACTGTGTAATGCAGCCTGGTGGGGAAGATGCAAAGTGCGCAGGACTATTTGGCCGGCCCTTGGGCCGGCCAAGCAGTCCTGCGCACTTAAGGAGTATATACCACTCCTCCCCCTGCTTCTTGCCAGCCCCGCCCCGAAAGCCACGGACTCAAATAGGAAAACTAAAATGATAATAACGTTAGTTATTATAATTTTATTTTTCCTTTTGTTTAGTGGTGCTACGCTGCTCGGCCCGAGCGGAGGAGCGGCCACTGGCCAAAATGGAGCTGAACCGCAGTACTCTATGCCTAGCTGAATATGGAGGGCGGTACTGCACGCCTCATTGAAGCTGCATGACTGTAGTGCATCCGCAGATGAAGCTGGATGGCTGCAGTGTATGTCGTATTACATTGGAATTACATTTATACAGCGCTTAGTACCCCAGACGAGGTATAGTGAAACAGTTTATATTTTTTTTTACACAGATATTGAACATTATTGAGATTGTTGGACTTTGTACTTGTCTTTTTAGTTATTTATTATGAGGTACTGAGTTATGTCGAATGTCTGGATCGCAAATCCTTTAGGTTTGCCTGGTACGATTTCGAGGAGTGGACAATCTCGGGGACTGGCATTGATCCTTCTGTTATGTATGGGAGATAGATGGATAGAAAGGTGGTGTGTTTGAACTGTAAGGCAGCAGTACATTCTGCAAAAGTGTTGTAGGGCATTTGTAAATCCATGCATGAAGCTAAAGGACAGTGGTGCATGCCTTAATGGAGTTCGAGGACAGTAGTGCTTGATGGGGAGCAGTAGTGCAGGCCCCCGTGGAGCTTGAAGGCTGTAGTGTACTAAAGGGCAGAACTGCTTGCCTGACTGGAGATGGGGTAGAAGTGCCTGCCCACTGAAGCTGAAGGGCCATAGTGCATGTTACAAAGGAGATGGAGGGCAGTTGCACATGCTTCCGTAGAGCAGCAGCACATCCCCTTCGAGGATCTGGAGGATAATAGAGCATCCTTCATTGAAGCTCACCAGCTGCGGTGCAAGCCTCGCCTCCTTGAGGCCGGGGCAGTACGGTATGTCTCCAAGGAGCTGGAAGGGCCAGTGTAGATCCTGATGCAATGATTGGATAAGGGATCCGCTGTGTTCTTTGCAGTGCATGGAGCAGTAGTACTACTAGTAGTAGTGCGGCTATTAGTCGTACCAGCAGAAACATCCATAACAGCATCTGTAGCAATAGTGATGTCTGTACTGGAAGCCCTTATAGTGATATTTCAAGTAGTACCAGTAATAGGAACCGTGATAAAAATATCACTGCTAGCAGTACAAGCAGTCGTAGTAACATCTCTATTAGCGACACCAGAATTAATCCTATTATTACTATTAGTAATAGTAATACCGCTGGTAATACTCAAAATAGTAATAGTGCTACTAGTAGGATCACTACTACAATTAGCAGAGGTACATGTAGTAGTAATGTTAAGACTTCCAAACAGTATTAGTTGTATTAAAATACCTGTTGTAGATGAAATTTCAGTAAACCATAGCAATTCAAAAAGTAGTAGTATTAACACTATGTGCAGTACTGCAAGAGTATGAGCTTGGTGTCACTCCTAGTTGTAGTGACAATTGAAGTATTGTTAGTAACTGTAGCAGTGATAATAATAGTATGAGTAGCCCCAATAAAACTAGCTGTGTTCGAGTAGTGATAAAGGTATTAGATCCAATAGTTCTACTTCTGCTAGCATGTGTAGTGTTAGAATTAGTACAGATAGCAGTAGTAACAATCATAGTCCTAGTAGAACCACGAGAAGTGCAGTAATACTATTAGGTTTGAATTATTCTCCCATTACTTGCTACGGCAATACTACACCAGGTAATTGCCAGGACAATGAGGTGTGGTATTTACTTAGTCCGGCATTACTTCATCATTCTGAGTTCCACTCCTCGGATCGAGGGTTGACGGTATACTACTGCTATGCATGGTTTCCCCTGCCCCGAGCTGCAAAATGTAGTCTGGGCAGCTTTTCCCCCCACGCACTCACTGCCAGGTTTCACCTGGAAAAATTTGCACAGGGAAAAGGGCGGTATTTCATCACTATTTGTAATTGCGATTTGCACCACAGTGCAAACTATCATGGGCAGAAGCCTCTTCTGTGTTAGCCCTGGGTTAGTTGACCCACCGAGTAGTAAAAAAACATTCGGATTTCCAGGCTCTCCTCAATGAAAATGTATGAAGGGGTTTAGATGCAATTAACTTCAGTATCTTCATATGTGCTGGTAACTTTCAAACCCTAACTGGATTTGACTAATCTGTGGGTCTACAAGTCACTCGTAAACTAGAGTTATGGGTACTTCCTGTGTGTTGTTCACGTTTCTACACAAACCTTAGCGCCAAGACGCCTCGGCATTCGTGCGCTCTATAAATCCTTTACTTACTTACTTATTATTAGAGATCACCTGGCGACCAGCCACCTGTTAAAGGAAATAGCGAAGAAAGTGACCCCTCTGCCACGACACTTCGAAATGACATGGATGCTTCCCATCTCTGTACTCAGGGGTGTCTAGAGTAGATCCAAGATCCAGGCCAAAGATTCCATATATTCACATAAGGTATATTTACATACAATTAATCTAATGGGAATTCCTTTAAATAGTGGTTAGTCTGAAAATCTGGCACGGATCCGGTCCTCGTTGAGGTTGGCACTCTTGTTTAGTGCAAACAAACAAACAATTAGGTGGCCTCCATTATACATGGCTAACGTGAGAGCGCCTCCGTGTTAATTAACTTTTTCAGGGACGGGAATCTGTTTTTATGCACCACCGGTTTCAGCAGAGTTGAATTTTATTTGTGCATGACCAATCTGCCAACATGCTCCTAGGGTGCGGCTGGGTGCAAAAGAGCCAGCTCTATGCCCAATTGACAGGCTAACCATTCACTCTGCAAATAAGTTCGATGTAAATTGTATGTAAATTTATCTTCAGTGGATATCCTGAAAATCTGACCTGACACAGCCCTTCTTGGACCTGCACTGTTCACCCCTGCAGCATGGTACGTTCTCCACAGACATATCACTTATTCACTCCCTATGGCCCTTTCTGGGTGTGAGACTTCCGGCGTAAAGCGGATGTCCCAGAAACATATTTTTTTCCTTTCTTCATTAAGCTCTTGTTTTACCCAAACAACATATGCTCTGAGGCAGTTGAAAAATAACCGCTCTGGATGCTTTTCAAACAATAGCGCTCGCAGATAATTCCTGTTCGTCGACAGGAGGTGATTAAGCTCGCAGTGACAGCTGCTGCTACTCTAAAAGCATGGTAACGTTTTTTTAAGAAGACAATTGTTTTGTTTTGTTTTTTTGTTTCTAATCAACTGAGGAAATTCCTTGTTTTGTCTTTGATTTTTTCCCGGTAGTGACAGAGATGTATAAAAATTAGCCTCGCGGAAAAAGAATCATAATTTCCTGCAGCAGGGTGACCCATCGAACATGGGCAGGACAGCAGGCTGCTGGAATTCGTTTTTTTCCGCTGTCACCTGCTTGGCAGCGGGGAAAAACACGGCCACCGCTGGGCTGTTTCTTTGCCCCTGAAGACCCACTCAGGGACTTCCGGCAGTGAAAGCACGCGACAGTGTGCAGCCGCCAAGAAGCAAGTAATGTGAAACCTGTAGTTCTGCTGTTAGCGGCCTGCCTTTTGGCTTTGTCAATGCTTGTTTTTTTTGTCATGGATTTTGTAAAGCTTTATTTTTCGGCAATGTGTCAAGCCCTCACCAATATAAAAAGAAGTTGGATAAAAAGCAAAAATATTGTTTTTGTCTCAAATAGCGTACATTCCCACGGTAGTCTCTGACAGTGAAGGGGACTATTTTGTGCGCAGCTGTACGTTTGAAAGACCAGAGCACCATCACTCACAGTAACGCTTGGCCAATTTATGAAATGGACTAACACCTTGCCCCATGCAGTATGCTGAGGTGGCAGAATTAAAGTCTTCATGACACAACAACAGACATAAATGAAGACTTGAAATCTCCACAATTAAGTATATTATACACACCATTTTAGTAACATCAAAAGGTCTTGGCTGCAGCCAGACTTAAAAAAGTAAATGGCTGCCCATCCCAGGCCTGCCTGGCAAAAGGAATATTTCTGCTCCATTTCAGGAACCTTCCTTCCAGCCTTCTTTTTTTAAAAATAAAAAAACATTGTCATCTTCACACTTAGTAAAGCTGGCAACAGCTTTTCAAAAAGCGTTTGAGTTTGCAAGCTTCCATGCTTTACAGCTTTGCACAGATGTATGTGATCTTCTGGCTTTAAGAGTGTGACAATAACTCTGTGCGTCGTGTATCTATGCCGGCCTCAGGAGTGTTATCCCATTAACGTATTGCATGTCTTTGTGTATTATAGTGCATTTCAGCTTTCATATAGTGCTTTAAGGCTGGATCCCACCCTTCTAAGGATGTTTAAAAGAGGCACCGATCTTATCTCCTGAAACCCCGTGATCTTTTTGGCAACTTCCTTAGGACCAGTAAAACTGAACGCGAGTCCTGGCTTCCCCACTTTCACCAAAGTTGTGTGATTCTGAACAATTATTTCTGCCTCCCATACCTTTGTGCCTTTATTCACCATCATGATGGCAGCGATGTGGCTGTACATCTTTAGATTTACCTGAGCATCCGCATCCTGGACATGGGGCCAGTGTGGCACCAGGAACTAGTGTCTTTCCAAAGTACAGATAAGAGAAGAGTATTGCTTTGATGGTGGTGCTAAAGTCCAAGTTGGTATGTAGGGTTTTTGGTAAAAAGGTGAGCAGGCACTAGCTTGGAATTCAAGGGACATCTGGACTATTTTGGTTATGGAGGAGAGGTCTCAGTCAACCGTAAATCAAGGTGACCTTGAGCTGATGAAGAGTTGGGGTGCGTATCCATCCACCTTTATGCCTTTGAGTCATTCCTGGATCTGCCCTTGTTTTGACCGCAAACAGATTTTTTGAGGGGTTTAGATTCAAGTAGGCATCTGACTTCCAGGCTTGGGGTATGACCTGGTAATGTTCTTGGAAGAACTCCACCAATTTTCATGTGCCTTTTTTATTTGCTTTTCTTGCCATCGTTGAACAATTAAAGATAGTGTTAATTCAATGCTAGCTTAAAAAAATAACCTCCTGGGTTCACAAGTGTATATTTTTCGGACTGAAACCACACTTTGGCTCACCACACATTTGCAGTGTGCTGTGTTTATGTTTTAATTGAGCATGGTGCAAGGATGAAATATGGTAAATGTTACATGGTGGCACACAATCAGGAGGAGTCTTAATGCTTTGATGAAGCGTTTCTGAAAGATTTAGAACTGCATGTTTGTGCACTTATAAAATAAACTTCCTGTTTTAAATATAGCTTTAAAGTACTTAATTTGTGCTGGTGCCTGCAGGTGGTGGGCACCAGTACTAAAATTTGGGCACTGGGATTCAGAGCAAGAGAGCGAAAGGAAGAACAGAGGAAAAAAGGAGGAATAGGGAGAAAGGAAAACAGTGACAAAGGAAGAAAGGAGGGCTCTGAAAGATCTTGCAAGAGTGAGATAAAGAGGCAAGAAGAGCAGCAGAAGAACAGGCATGAGGTGGAGGCAAGACTTAGGAGACTTGGCGTTTGACAACCTTGGCATTCTTCAGTGCTGGCAGTGGGCTCCTAAGAAAAAGTTTGGTGCCCTGTACTTTTTTTTTTTTACACATTAAGCATGGAAGGAAGATTTGAAGAAGATGAAGAGTGAACGCAAGTGTAACTTACTTGTAGCACGTTTGTATATCACACAGCATCTGGAATGTGGGTGCAGGGGCTTCCCTTACCTGTGGGTGAGGTGTCCCTTGAAGAGGTGCATCTCAAATTCCTGTTCAACTGAAGTTCTTCATAAACTGAATATACCTATATTTGGATTAATTCCCCACTAAATAAAAGTGTTTGGATCCATATGACATTTTTAGGTCTCGCCTGTTGGTAAAGACACCTACTGTATCCAGTAGAGACTTAGACCCTCATTACGATGGCGGTCGGACGAGCACCTGACCACCATTGCCGTGGGCAGGTGCCCGTCTGATAATGAGTTGGCGGTCCGACCTGCCCAATTATGATCGGACTGCCGTGCAGGCGGTCAGAAAGGGCCTTTTCCTACTGCAACTTGCGCTGCGGCCCCGGAAAAGGGTCTGCAGCACAAGCAGCAGTAGGAAAAGGTACTTTGTGCACATGCATGCACCGTGTTCCATGCACATGTGGTGCCTAACACACTTTGCATGGATGTGTGGGGGGGCACTACATGTGCCCCCCCCCCGGGCCACGGAGCAGTGGCCCATGGGGTACAGGGGCTTTGCTTGGGGGCCCCAAGGTCCCTTTCCAGCTGCCTTTTCATGAAAAGTCAGTTGGAAACGGACATCCTAATCCCTACAGCGGTGCCTGCGCAGGCCCTGCCTCCATTGTAGGGATAGGAGTCCGACCGCCGCCCCGACGCGATCCTAGATCCTGTCGAAGGCGGCGGTCTTACCCCCGACAGCAAACGGTCCGACCGAAGGGCTGTCAGCCGGTCGGACCGCCAACAAAAGGATGTCAGTGGCAGACTGACCAGCATCCAAATGAGGCCCTTAGAGTGGCTTTGGGTCCCAAACTTGCTTATGATTCGGTGACTTTCTTGTCTGTCTCAGTTCCTTGCTCCTGATTCAATGGCTTTCCTAACTAGTCATTTGTTTTTCCCACACATGGACCATTTTGGTCTCATCGTGTTTTGATTGGATAAGTTGTAACTTTCTACCACTGACATCAGGAGACTAGTCTTCTATTCAGGGCACAAGTCCTAAAAAAAGAAGTGGGGGGATTAACCTAGTTAATCAGAATGCAAGTGACATCACGGCGCGTGACATCTCGGCGCGTGACATCACGGCACGTGACATAAGAAGTGACATCAGATCTTAAGCCCCCAGATATATGTTTAACATGTCTATCATGAGTACATTGGAGCATATTTCGAGTATATAGGGAAACCCTCCTGATTTAGGCAGAAGATTCACACTTTTGTAAGCTACACATAAAACAATGTTGCCTTTTGTCTGCGTAAACTTCCTCTACCCATAGTGCTTTAAAAGAAAAAATAGTGATATTTAAATTATTACAACGCCTCCTCAGGGATAGTAAGCGCTATATAAATTACATTTATTTTGTGTAAATACAGGGAAAGACCAACACATCTGACATTCTTACTGTAAATGCATATCTTGTAACAGGGACTGAACAAAGTGAAAAGCTGCCTCTCTTAAGTATGCGTGAAGTGTTAACAAGGTGTGAGCCTTTGTTTTCCCTCTGCTGCATTTGCATCTAGGTGTGAGGCTCCTGACTGCTCCCAGCCAGGAGACTCCAACAAAAGGAGGCCTAATGACCCCTCAGATTCCGACTTTGTTATGGGCCCAGCAGGAACCAGGGCCGGACTGGCTACTGGGCGTTTTGGTGTGCTGCCAAGCTGGGGGCTGATTTCGTTGATGGGGACCTGCGTGTGCTGAAAACCATTCGTTTTGCAATGTTTATTTAAAAGCACTCGCAGGTCCCCATCATCGAAATCAGCCCCCACCGCAGTGAAATCAGCCCCCAGCTTGGCAGCACACCAAAACGCCCGGTAGCCAGTCCGGCCCTGGCATGAACCTGAACTGAGAAAGCCCCCTCCCCACCTGCACGTTGTTGCGGATCCAAAGCAGACAACTTGCAGGCGCTGCAGAATGTGCCCCGGTGTTTGCAAATTACACCGGGACGAATTCAGCAAATTTTTCAGTGGGGCCCAACGTCTTGGCAGGGTGATCGGCGTCCACCCAGTGAAAAGAGTGGGTGGACGCCGTCCATCCGCGTGTACCCCGACTCGTGCCCTGCTTCTATTTTGCTTGCACCACTCCATGGGTGTTGGGGAATGCCTTGTTTTCCTTCCTTTCTTCCCGGGCACTCTTGCTTCATTTTTGATTTGCATATTGTATTTTTTTTTAAATTTTGCGAGGGCCCTGCAGCTGCACAATGCTATCGGGCCATTCGCGTTTGCGTGCACTCCACCCTGCCACGGATGGGTTTGTACGATGGCTGCAACATGTATGTGTATGTGCTAGGCAGCTGTATTTTAAAGCTTTTATTAAAGTGAAAGAAAACCTATTTAAAGATGGTCGTCACATATGCGTGCGCACCTACAGAGGCCATCTAGACAGAAAAAAGTATTTGCACAGTCAGATGGTTTTACAGGCAACACCTATTGGCTTTGCCAATGCTTTTGTGTATATGTTGTCGCCCAATACTTCCAAGCTGCAGAAACCTACAGCACACCCCAGTTTATTTATTTGTATTTTTATATAGCACAGACGAGGCCCAAAACAGCTTCAGAGCTCTTTACAAATCCAGTTATAAGTAGGGTCTTTGGAGTTATGTGGCAATGGATAGCCAAATTATGCTTCAGGATTGACTAAATTATGTGGCTAGGAAATGCAAATTATGCGGCATAATCCAGACGATTATATATTAGTATTATTTCGCTTTTTGCCATTGTTACACATATTAATAGTGTATAATTAAAGGTTCCACCTCATTAGTACCAGTTTAACAGTAATACCTGAATACAGCAAAGAGCAACAGTTTAGGAAGACCAGTTAGCTTCAGTAAAGGGTCTGCCACTATATGGAACCACATGTGAAACTTTATTTTCGTAACTTAATCTGTTTGAACTAGAAACACCATTATCTAAATCCACAAATTATGTAGCAAATAGTAGATTTTGCATCAAGTGCAGTAAACCTATACATATGTACTTAAAGTCCATGACCAAGTCCATGATAATTCTAGTGGCTCTGCTACATTTCAACAAAAGAGAGAGCAGCAGTTGATTAACAAGATATCACAATAGACAATATGGAAGTGGATAAAATAATTTATTAACTATTTAGGGAATGGTTACATAAATAAAACAAAATTAACTTATTATTTACATATTACTTATGTCACTTTATCAAATGAGTGTCATTTATAGTAGGGGTAGGCAGTAAACTCTGCTCCTCCGGCAGAGTTTGCAGAGTTTGTCCCACTCTGCGCTCTGCTTGGAGCACGGAGTTTTGGAAAAACTATGGCAACCTTCGTGTGGTGGAGTTTTTTCTCGCGCGTGGCTCTCCAATGGTAAGTTGGAGAGTGCGAGCAAGAAAATCAAGCGCTAGACCACCTCCAGGCAAGATTTCTCAACGCGGGCGGTTGCGGCAAGTTGCTATCGCTCGTGTTGAGAAAGCTACTGCTCGAATAGAAAATCTACTCGAGTGGCAGAAAGAAGCAGAAGCAGCGCCCTCTGAGGCGCCACATGATTTTACAGTGCAGGATAAGCTCCCGGCACAAAAAATCAGCACATGCAGTGTAACGTACAAAACTCTGCCGCTCGCGGAACTCCCCAGAATCTCGCCGAGTTTTTGGGTAACTACACAGAACTCTGTGAAGTGAAACTCCGTGAGTTTCGCCCACCCCTAATTTATAGCATACTCTGAAGTTGGTTTGCAACCAATATTATGGTAATAGAGACTATCTATAATAGGGGCTTTCAGACAGCCCTCTTTATCCATTGGTCTGTTAATGTGTCATTCACATTTTTCTTCCACTCACTACAGCATACAGCTTGGGGCAGTGGGTCACCCCACTTCCGCCATAGACTGACTTCGCTGTGAGTGATGGCATTCTTCCCTTTCACAAGGATCACATCCATGCACAAAGTACTTTCCTTCAGTGCGACAAACTACTATGGCAATGTATCCTTTCTGTGCCCAAACAAATATTTTTGCTTTTATCCATTTTGTTTTCAGTTGACGAGGCCAGCAGTTTCTCCAACAATAACATTTTGCAAAAACCATCAGAAAACAAAATGAGCATTGACAAAGCCAAAAGGCAGGCTGTCAAGGCCAGACCCATGGGCTTTGCTAATACTTGTTTGGTTAATGAACTGGGGCTTCTTACCACGCTGTGCTGCACGACTTGATAAAAAAAAACAGAAAAAAGAATTGTATATTTCAGCTGGGATATAAAAGGTGAAGTTCAGTATCACAGAGCTCTCAAGTTTTCCAAGCCCATGTGTGAGAAGCACGTCCAGTCTATGTTTTCTCGTTGCATTCTGTGACTTGTAGTCTGGATTTTATAATGGGAGCTATGGGAGTGCAAGTAATACCCAAGACTGGATGAGACAGTCACGTATAGACTTGGTAAACTTGACGCCTCTGGTGTCTTGGTTCCAACATGTTTTGATGGGCGTGGTAAGTAGGATTCAATGATTGAGGTGCGGACGCGGTTGCAGGATGACGGCCTGGACCTTGTTTGAAGTGGCAGGTCTTCAGAACGTATATTGGGCTGTGAAAAATTGCACAATATTTTTGGCCAATTCATGAAGCTCTGTGAAGCACTTCCAAACTTCGGGAAGTTTGTTTCTTTACCACTAAAGCAAGGCAAACCTCATCAAAAGATAAATTTGCAAAAAAATTAATCTGCAAACCTGCCATTGTACCTAAGAAAGCTTCACAAAAGGTAGACTAGTGGAGACTTTCTGTAACATTCAATCAGAGTAAATATTTTTTACTTTGCGCCGAAAATTATCTTGCAATTCTGAAAAATCTTCCCTAGTGCAAAGCGAAGATAGACCAAGGTTCATCTCTAACCTTTGCAAAAACTGAAAATGGGCAGAATTATTAAATAAATTGGTGCACCCCTACATATGTTGTATATGCACACTTTGGTATGTTTCGAAGTGCACGAATCGAATGTTGGACTTTGGTGCATAGATATGTGGTGTTGTTCTGAATGCTTTGCAGTGAAATCAGATTTTTGTGTATTAGAAGTCACTTGGAGTGTGGTTCTGCCCATCCTTATGGACTGGTTTTCACACAAAGACGCCAGTCACCAAGACAGATACCTGTTTTTTAAATCTCATTTTAATTCAGTGCAGAAAGTTTTTAATATGGAGGCGGTGTGATGTCGTCCATGCTGTAGTGATATTAAGCAAATGTCTTATAACACGCACAGGCATTGGGCTGCCATA
The DNA here is from genome assembly GCA_963921515.1 of Calotriton arnoldi. Lineage (NCBI taxonomy): Eukaryota > Metazoa > Chordata > Amphibia > Caudata > Salamandridae > Calotriton > Calotriton arnoldi. The sequence continues at coordinate 1,955,962 of CAWUFW010002831.1, read as the reverse complement.
ACAAGAAAGAAAAGTAAGCCTCATCCTTTGTCATCCCTTCCCCTAATGCATCCCAGAATTACTTTAATGAGCGACAATTTACTGTGGAGCAAAGAATATTGTCTGTTAATGGTGGTGGTGTTCAGAACACTTTGACGAGGCAAGCTCTACCGTTGGAGTTGAGACCCACAAAGCTGGGATCCTAGGTTATGATGAACATCCAGTGCAAACTCTTGAGCAAGTTTCACCTCTACCAGGGTCTTCTCTACACTGTTTTCATAACATTCTCATTCTGCCTTCACGTACTCTGTATGTTACGTTAGGAGATTTATAAAGCGCATGGCTGCCACAGCAATGGGGCGTCCCATCGTTACTATAATCCTAGGACCATAAGTGTGAAAGATAGACCCGGGGAAAAAGGAGAAAGGAACCAGCAGAAGGATTAGATGGTAAACAGCCAGGTCTTCAGTGATTTCCTGACGGTCAAGTGGTTCTGGGTGCACCTTAAAGGAAGAGGGAGAGCATTCCAAAGAGCAGGGGCTCTGGCGCGAAAGGACCGACCACCTGCCCTAACTCTTCTAACACGTGGCACACAGGCTAAATTGTGATCAGCAGAGCGCAAGGATCATGAGGGAAGATACGGAATCAGCAAATTAGATAAGATGGGGGCCCCCTGTGAAAAGAAGATCTTGTGGGCCATGCACAAAGCCTTACATTGAATGCACTTATCTGCCTGAAGCCAGTGTAATTTACGAATGGCATCCGCAGCTGAACAGGTTTTAGGAAGGAAAAACAGCAACCTTGCAGCTGCATTCTGATCCAACTGTAGCCTTCTAATCACCGGCTTGTTTACTCCCAGAAAGAGGATGTTACAATAGTCCAGCCGGGAAAGAATTGCGACCTGATGATGATTTGACGAATGTGGGAATCAAAAAAACCCAGAATGGGTTTGAGCCCACGTAGAAGCCCGAAACAGGTGCCTGCCACCGCTTTCGCCTGTGCTTCGAATGTTAGGGCATTGTCGAACCAAGCGCCTAAATTCTTAACCACTGACTTTGGACAGGGGGGAGCCCCAAAAGAAGAGAGCCACCAATGGTCTCCCTAGGCATGGACGTCCCTGCCTACAAGAAGAATCTCCGACTTGCTGGTATTCAGCTGCAGACAATTAGCTGCCATCCATTCTGCAACAGCCGTCATACCTTTTTGGAAGTTGACTAGATCTAATTAAGGAGGACGAAGAAAGAGAACACAAGCTGGGTGTCGTCAGCATAGGACACCAGCGCGAAGCCCAGAGATTTCAGCAATGGCTGAATGTAGATGTTAAACAGCGTGGGGCTCAGGGAGGAGCCCTGAGGGACACCGTGGTGTAAAGTATGCCAGTTGAAGCTAACAGGAGGAGACACCACCTGAAAAGAGCGGCCGGCGAGAAAAGAGGAGAACCAGGTCAAAGCAGAGCCACCAACCCCAATCTCTCGCAGGCATTGGAGCAAGATGTTGTGGCAGTGTCGAAAGCAGCACTTAGTATGGTGGGTTTTGATGTAAGACGCCAATATTACACTAAAAACACAAGTCAACTGGTGCTTAAAGTATCAGAGCTAGCTGAGGGCCCTCTCCGTATCTTGATAATCTGCTCCTACTCCCAAACTGCTACACATTGGACCTGAAAATGTATCCCTGGTTTCGATGAAGATCATGTATTTGTGTTGTTAAAGCACCACCCTTACTTCTAATCAGAACATGTGTCATAACCACTCCCTCCAATCCTCCCTTCTCTCCCACCAACAACTCGCTTGACATTACTTCTTTGCCTGACTGATCGCAGGTGCGGGATTTCCTACTCAGCTGGCTATGCAAATGCATAACCATTTCTGCCTTCTCCACAAGTGAATACATTATTGCCACACGCCTAGGATAGGTGCCCAGTGGCTTCAGGTAACATTCCTCTTGAATGTTTTCATTTCTGCCAACTGGGCGCAAAGCTATTTCTTCCCAAAAACGTTTGCTGTCATCCATCCCTCACTTTGATTTTGTGTTTGCTTCTGCCTTTCCCCCAATTTCCTCATGGTACTTGCCAGATACTTTATTCATGAGCTGTGTCCCATGTTGCCTCCTTTCCACTTACACATGAGATTTCCCACTTCCATCACTGTTTACGTGGCATGTTTCAACCACCACCCTTCTTTTCTGAAGCTCCCTTTGAAACCTGTGCAGCATGTCAGGCCCAAATTTCCCAACGCCGCCACTATTGGTACCCAACTCATTGTAGATCTTAGAATCGCCTCGAAGGAGCCAATAATCTACTAGCCAAAGTCCCAGAATTACATCTGATCATCCCATGAAGAGTGTTCTTTATGTCACTTCCTCACTGGTCAAATAACTTAGGAACTTTCACTGAATCCCACCCCCATTCATAGATCTCCACTGGCTCCCGTACCAAGATCTGCAAACATGTGAAATTGAGCATTCCACAATATCTCAAAATCAAGATTAGGGTCTCCGTTGGACAACGTAACACCCACTGCAGCAACCTCACCAGTCAGGCTAGAGTCTCGGGTTCAGAAAAGCACTTCGAGCACCTCATGCGAACGAATAGAATAGATTAGAATGACACCTTGACCTCAGACTTTTGTTAAAACTGAGTGTACGTGTGCAAAGAAAACATCTTAAAATGTTTGCTTTGAGTAGATTTAGTGACCCGGTGTACCTGCCGTACAAGCCATCTGCTGGCAGCGCATTCGAGCACATACCTGTTTGTCTACCTGGCAGCGGGAGAGGTTTTTCATCTCCAGTCTGAGAGTCATTGTGTTTCAACAGGATAGGGATCCGCAAGATCCTGTTCACCGCGGCTTCGAGACTCCCAGATGCCTGGTTTTCTCCTGTTTCGAAAGAGATGAAAGCAACCTGCTCATAGTAGATAATAATAGTAATAATTAAACTGATAACATTGATATTAATACATTAACGTCATGTATCTACTTCTGAAATTGATGAGTCGTCTAAAAATTGTGTATGTGTTCTTAAATAGTAAGAGCAAATTGATGTGAGCTGCTTCCAAAACAGACAAAGAAATTGTAATTTATTTTTCCAGTAAAAGTGATTTACAAGCCACCCACTCACCATACACTTCAGTTTCCTTAAAGGTGTTTTTTTTGTATCAAGAGGATTACGGACAATTGTCTATAGTGTAGCGCAAAAGGGCTTCCATGAGATGAGTGACATCAATCGAACTAAAGAATTAGAAGTGAAATTGCTTTTTGTTGTTGGCCTAAATCCCAAAATGGTACTTTGTCTGTTGACTGCTTACGTGCTGAAGCTTAATGAAATCCCCTGGCATACGCGAGCAGGAGTAATGAAACCTAACCTTGTACATTCTTCGCAGCCCATCAAGGACCAAGCACCAACAGCAAGATTATAATTTTCTTTTTTTCCAAAATTGTGTAAATGGGGATTGTGTAATACGGCGCATCCTAAAACGGGTCAGACGACCTGGATGAAATTCCTGTTCCATGGTATTTGGGAATGGTGACCCACAGAGATCAAGATTATTCTGTAGTGTCAAATGGAGACGTTGGAATTAGGATTCAACTCTACTGCGCAAAGGGCTATCCAGTGAATGATGTCATAACCGGTTTTAAAACCCAAGGAGACATCATAAAACAAAGGAACATTCTGGAATGCCCATTGTTGTGATTGTTAGTGATGGCAGGACAAAGTAAAGAGAACAGTTTTTTTTCTCTACACTGGATGGTCCTTTTAAAAAGTAGCCACTAGACCATGTTGGTGCAGAAGACATGACGTTTCCAAGTTTTTGGCCAAGGTCAACTTTGTCTGTTGGTTGTTTCAAAGTTGCGCTTAGTTTGTGGTATATGTGCACTGGTATGTCTGTTTTTGCAGAGTTGTGTAAGTTAGCAGTCGTAACTGAACACAGCCGCACACTCTCGCACTGTCCTACTCTCTTATGTAAAGTGCTTAGTGAAAACTCTCTATGCGGCGTAGAGACCCTTGCTGTGCACTGCAGATAAAAAATCCGTTCATCGTCATCATCAAAAAATGAATCACTTCTATTTTTGTGGCAGTATCAGAACAATGTCTAATATTAAAAGCTGTTAACAATAAAAATTGTACTTAAAAAGTAATATGCCTGAAGCTAAGGTCATACTAATAAAAATTTACACTTGTTTTTACAGATGAAGCACAATCTCTCAAAGTCAACCTTAGGGTTTCATCTGACTCGGCCATCTATTTCAGAGTGTCCAACATTGGTCCTGGAGGGCCAGGTCCAGGAAATTTTTTTGGGATAACCACTATATTTTTCCATTTGGATCCATTTAATGTAAATTTATGTTATGTGGATATTCCAAAAATGCTTCCCGGATCTGGTACGCATGGTCATTATTGGGTGGCCTTCCTCTGTTCCATCCTCCGCATCAAAGGAATGGCCAGAGTCTTCCGTTCATCCATGCAAGTTTCCATACAAAAGTAAGCTTCTCCTCTTCTGAAAACAACCCTCAATAGCCACCCAAGAAGTACTACTCACTTGACTTAAACCCCGGTCTTCAAAAAATGGAGATTGAGACCTGCTCAACCCTCTGTGGGTTAAGCACATGGTGCTCAGAGTATCTCAGAAAAATGGACAGAAGAACTTCTTTCTGTCACAGTGCACCCCCTTTCACAAGCTCCCTATGAAATCCTTCTCTATCTTCATCCGTGTTTGTGCTATCTTGGCAGCTCTTAAACCCAAGGGAAATTGAAGGCTTCCTTTCTTCTTTGTAGCCTACAATCCATCCAAGACAAAATGTATGCTTCCTCACAATGAATTCTATACATCCTATGCTCACAAAATGGAAACCTTTAGATGTTGCTCTTATGATAGGCACTCATAGCTGAGCTTTACTCCCATCTGACTACCCAGTCAGACTTTAGAAAAAACAAATGAAGACTAGGCAATCCAAAGTGTCTAAGAAAGCTTTGATGGGCACAACAGTTGCTTTTGGTATAATTACCTAAATAAAGCATCCACTCTGTCTTCAGCGCCCTCTTTACACCCCAAAAACATCAGAGCAGTAGTATACGCCATAGTGCTATCTCAGTTGGGCATAGTTAATGCTGTGTTTGTTGGTCTAAGAAAATATTGTTAGAATATTTGAAACTAAGAAGTCGGACCATGTCACACCTCTGTTTTTAAATTTCCACTTACTGGAAGCATCTTCAAAACAAAACACCGGCCAGACACAATAAAACTCGTAATCTGGCGGGCGGTGCTAACACGGCTTTGGCGGTGTGGGAGCGTCACAGCTGTGTGGCGGCCCCGCTCCAACACCGCCAAAGTCGTAATTGGTCCCTAAGAATGTGTGCTGAGAAGTCGACATCCCTTCTTTCAGATCCAGGTAAACTATGGTAAAATAAACATTTATGTAGCAACAAGTCACACTGAAGACCTAACTTGGAGTCTTTCTTCCTGGCATGTAACCAGAGAAGGCACTGAAGGTGATAACACAAAAAATAGATGAAGGTGCCGAAGCGCATTGGCATATGGGTAAAAAGCTAAACCGTAAGAGTGTGCTTGGTTGTATTGATTTCCAATGTGGGATCATGGAAGCGTCTCGTTGCCATGTGTGATTGATCAGAGGGGTGCTTTTCTATTGATATAGGTCTCTGCCCTTAGGTGGATAGTAGGTTGAAGATAAGTAAGTATAGCAGACGATAAGGAAAGGTAAGAAACAGAATGCAAGAAATTTGTATTAAATGATTTCATTCTTGTTTGTTTGGAAGCGTAGGGTTTATGAGCATGGTCTGTGGTGTCAAGAGTGATGAGTAGTTGAAGACACTTTCATGTTGCTGTCACTGCGATCATATAGAAGCACTTCCGCTTGTAGTGGAAGGAAATACAGTGAGCTATGGGTGTGTGTGAGTTTCTGCCATCCTTCATAGGGTTTTAGAATGTGTTCATTGGTCAGCGTGGTCCTGCCTTATTAGTTAGGAAAGAGCCTGTTCTTTTATTTCCTGCCCGAATTTAGGGTGGCGTTGGATAGTTCTTGTTTGTGCTGAGAGAGAGTTCCACAGTTTTGCACCTTGCACAGAGAAGGACATTCCACCACTACATTTGTTCTTGTTGGAAAGGATGGCCTGCAAGATCTCTAGCCCAGAACATTAGCTTGGATGAACAATGGGCCTTTGCCGTGGATAGCCCTATGGATGATGCATAGAGTCACTTTAGGGTGCTGCCTCAGATGCATTTTGTCACACTAATAGATACTAAAGGTGGGCAGTGTCAAAGGAGACGGCTAAGTCCAGCAGGAGTAGGGCACACTCTTTTTCACTCTACAGTTGTTTTTATCCCAGATGGATGCCGGGGAACATTTGCTGCACGTAGGCTGTAACCCTTTTGGTGGTCAGAGAGTAGATGGTTACCCTTTATGAACTAGAATATAAAAGTGAATCAGTCTTCCGATGAATGGGCCATTCACGTTCAGAGTGTTGTTGGATGGGCCTGATGGCTCAAGGTTCTTTTACCTGATGAGTGGGGTGATATATGAGGTCTCGAGGGCAGAGGGCAGGATCCTGAAGCTTGTGTGATGTTGATGATGCTTCTTGCTATTTAGGCAGCAGAAGTGATGAGCAGGATGTATTTGGAGGTTTGTGCTGGGCAGGTGTCTGACAGAGAGGCCAGTGACCCTCTTTCCTTCACCAGCACCTCAAACTATGTCCTCTTGCTCCCGAGGTAGCGGTGCACTTTCTTTCTTTTGGAGACTAATTTGTTAGCAGTTTTGTCACTGGGGATTTGTCAACACAATACTGTCAAGGGCTAGGCACTCTGAAGGTCTTTCAAGAGTCCTCCTTGATTGGCTGGGGTAAGGGAGGCTCCTGCCAGTAGCCGCGGTGCCACCCTGCACTAAATAGTACATGTGGAAGGGGTCAAGGAGGATCTCCTTTAGATAGTCCCCTCCTTGGCACATCAAAGATCAAGATTATGTAGAAATAGCCACACAAAGCACCAAACACTTCCTGAAGTCAGGGAAGAGGAAAGTGCCATGCATAGACATCCAGTAGACGATCCATAGGGAATTCAGGATGCAAGCATGAAAAAACAGGGATAAAAAGAGTAGCAAGTGGGCAATGAGCGAGATGAACAACAAGGGAACTAATGTGTTGCTTTTATCACTCATAGAGTTCTCCTTTACATAATATTCAAACAGGAACTGACATTACAGGAAAAGACTCCACTGCATCTTTGATGTGGAACTTCAGGCAGAAATCTCTAGACTGACCACCTTCTTGAAAAAGAAAATTCCTAAGGTTTGATCACGCCCCTCTCTTCTAACACGTTGCAGTGAGGAAGAAGCCGACATTTAGCCTATTTCCTTCCGTGCAGAACTCTGAAACCCCACTGCCACCTTTCCCACCCATTCCTCCTTGCAGTTCACGTGGCATCCCACTGGATGGTAACAATCACGGAAACACTACTGTGGTCTAGACTGCAAGGATGCCCAATGACACACAGAGCGTGGCATCCTGCAGAAAGCTTGCTGACAGCAGAATGAGCGCACTGTCCTCCTCCAAAGGCTTGCTGCGTCTGGTACCCTCTTAGCGTGGAAGTAACATCTGTTTTGTTGCCAGTGCCATCTGGATTGCAGAATACTGTCAGAATTCTATGTAGCTCCTTGAAAAGACATTCTGCACTGGCGATCTGTGTGGAGTGCAGCGTTGGCTCCTCCGCTAAGGTGGAGGAGCGCCTCCCCACTGCTCTAAGAGCACTGCAAAGGAGAAATAAAATGATGATAACACAATGTTATTATCATTTTATTTTTAGTATTTGGATCTTGCAGCCAGGTTAGGGCAGGGCGGGGCAGGGCGGGGCTGGGCTCACGTGACGTTGAGGGAGAAAGAGTGGCTCCTGCACCATAAGTGCGCATGACGATTTGGCTTGCCGTCTTGGGCCGGCCAAACCGTCATGCTCACTTAGCATGTTCTCCGCCAGCTGTATTGCACAGCCTGGGTGGAGAACATGCACAGCCTCCCACTCCCTGCCTGAGTGCTGAACCACGACACTCAGACCAATCACGACGCTGCTGCCAAGCTGGTGACAGCAGCGTTGTGATTGGCTAGGGGAGTCTGGGAGACTGGGTGCTTCCTGTTTCCTGTGTCGGACGGAGGCGAGGCGACGGCCAGCAACCAGCAGGTAAGTCTACTATTTTATTTAATTTTTTTTTTGTAACCCCCCACCCCCACCACCGTTCCCTACCAGCTGACACTGGTGGAAGGATAGTCTTTTGTTTTCTTAATGGGTGATTTTTGTATCCCATTGTATATTTTTAGGTAGGCTTGTCATTTTTATTTTTCCCTTTGTCATTTTAGAATAAATTCTGTTTGTAGTTTTCTTACTGTGGTTAGTGCATGTGGACGTCTTAGTTTTGGACCAATCACTTGATCTCCTATGCATAAATCCATTATAGTCCAAAAATTGGGAGTACTTACATGACGGCTTAAGTATCTCTATACATACTGATGTTTATAAAGCGCACACTTTGCTTGGGATCAGTGGTCCTGTACATCATGGGTAAAGAGACAAGTCAAGCTCACGTTCAATAATTAGGGATGGTCGGCGAGTGGGTGAGTGATCAGGCCTGTGGAGACCCGTAACCATGGCCGGTGAGAAGGTCTCGGATGAGATGGATTGTACATTTATTCCTGCACTACAAGATCAATTGGACAGCTTAAATATGCTGGGATAATATATTGCACAGTATGACCTCACAGTTGGAGAATGCTTGCCTCCTGCCTTTTGGCTTACTAACATTATTGATCACTAGGTAAAAATTGTAACATTTACCATGAAGAGCATTTTAGGGGAACCACATTTCCTTTTATTTACCTTTTGATGACTCTTGCACCGCTTTAGCAGAATAGATAGATTTCAGGTTGGCGGGGTTGGCTCTGCATTTTTCGAGAATTGATTTGCAGTTGTTGGAGTGTCAGTAATTTCCGTGGGATTTTACTTACAGTGCTATTTATTTTGAATTGGAATCAATTTTCGCTCTCAAGTCACAAATTGCTCTGTCTGTCCAGTGAGATCAATACGGATGCTTTCTTTCTTTCCCCTGGGTCCTAAATCTGTCCATTGTAACGGCGCGCAACCTGTCAGATTGGTCTCAACTTGGCTTTGCTGAGAACACAGCTTGCGCCGCACCTCGCGCTAGCCTATCGTTCCACATCTCAGCTTTTGCAACCAAATGTAAAATGTAGAGGCTGGATTAGTGGCTGGTATTGCGTGTGTATCTTTAGCATATGTCTGTAAAATGATCATATAAAAGGGAATTATAATGTGCCTTTTCAACAGAAGCAAAATTAGTATGCAGAACTATGTTTTTAAAGAGTTTTTTTAACTCTTTCCCTCTCTTGCCCCCTGAGTGAAAATATTGAGTGATCGGTAACATATTACATTTGTAAGTGTTATTCTCTGGGGAAAAAAAGTTTTTCTATTTTAAAGACTTTCTGGGTCATTTAGACCCTGGAAGATGATCCCCTAGTCTGCTGGGGGCAGAGGTCATGACTTTCGGAACTCTGGTGGAAGAAGATCCATCCTGTGTAGAGACCCATGCCTGTCTGATGCTGATCCCTGTCCTGCAAAGGGATCCACGTCCCCACTGGCTCCAAATACAGCACTAAAACATTGCTGTGTGGGTGACACGTTTCCCTGAAGCCAAACTTTTTTTTTCCAGCAAAAACACCCAAAGCAGGAACTTGTTTTCTCTAAACACATATAAATGCCTCAGCTCTCAAGGATTCTGCCCCACACATTGGGCCATTCCTCCCAACCTGTCAAACTCTAAATGAGGCTCAATGCTTACAAATCAAATTTCTAGATACAGGGAAATCAAGGATTATTCTCGATTATCTGCAGGGGAATATTGAGAGGTTTAGGCTAAGCTTGAGGGAAGCAGTAACATTGTGATAATAGGAACGTGGGAGAATATACAGGGTAAACAGTGCAAGGTAAACTGCAAACACTGAAAAGGAGATGCTGGAACAGATGTCTTCTGATTTTGACCCCTAAAGTTTAGCTCCCAAAATTAATTAAAAAACAAATATGCAGTAAACTTTTTGAGTTAATTGAAGCTGTTGATCTTATGGAAAAGCTGCCCTGTTCCCAGGATTCCCTAACACACCCGTGTTTAATCATGGCTCCATCATTTTAGTTCCATATGCGTCAATGCCCTCATCACCTAAAGTTTCAGTTGTAGGAGAAGATAGTGTGCATGAGAGGAACGCAGGATATGTACACAACTGAGGGATAGTTCAGAGTTCACCGCTAAAAAGTAAATTTTAGTGTGTTTTTTCTATAGTGGATGTGGTTTTGCCAACATCGTAACAAGCTTTCATGAGTGTGTGCCCTTCCGAGCACCTTATGGATTTAAATAAGGGCTAAAATGAGGGCAGATCTATGTCTTCTCTGACAGTGCCTTATGGCGGTGGCTATCCATTGCATGGTATGTAGGCTTCCTCCCCTGCCCTGAGTGCCCAATTCTATGCGAAACTGGTATTCTGACTTTTTGGACTGGTGTCACACTAATACAGTATGTGCACAGAGGCATAAGCCTGACCTTGACAATGCAAACTTCTGGACCTGTCCTGTTACCTTTAAGGGGTGCACCAAGCATGCCCTCTTAGGAGACAGTGACCTACTGTCCTTCTCCTCAGTGTATCATGTAAGTGGTGGTGGCTGCATACCGTGTTTCATGAATCTATAGCATGACCAGACCTTTTTCCTCAGTGTCAGAAAGCCTGTTGTCTACAGACCCCCCTTTTGTAAGATTTAGCTCTTATGCAAATGAGTGTGGCACATATATGGTTGTAGGACTCTTTGGGGCCGATTCCGATCTCGGCCGGTAGGAGCTCCGAATCGGATTCGGCTTTACCGGATCCGATTCGGAGCCCTGTTTCCCGACCGATCCGTACGCGCGTCCGGACGAGCGAGTACGATGCGAAATCGCCGACCGACTCGTCCGGGCATCCCGACCGCTCCGACCGACTCGTTCCCGGCTCGAACCGCACCGACCGACTCGCTCGGACTCGACTCGCACCGCGCAATGGAGACGTTTCCCGGCCGGGTGAGTACGATGCGCGCCGCGAGCGAGTCCGACCGAGCCGCGCACTCCGGCTCGAAAGAGCTGTCGGAGCCGTACTTTGGGGGTCCGTGTCGGACCCCCCTGTACGCGTAGCCGCGCGAGTCGCACACAGGGGGACCCATGGGTCCCCCTACCTGTGCGTGTACGGCGCAAATCGCTTCGCTGAGTACCCGCTGTAGGGGGCGCACTTGTCCGACTCGCACCCATTGAGTCAATGGGAGCCCGCGTACGCGTTGCACGACCGGCTCCCATTGACTTCAATGGGAGTCCGACCGACTCGGGTCCGATGGTATACGTGCGCATCGTACTCGTTCGGTCGGACTGCACGGGTCCGATTCGGTCGGAAATCTCTCCGGGTCCGGCTCAATCGGAGAAATTTCCGGCCCGAATCGGAATCGACCCCTATGTGTTGTAGGTAACCTACCAAAATATTGTGTCAAAAATATCGATTGACAAAAATATTGTGTAAAAAGATTATGGTGTCAAAATATTGTGAATGCAGAATATTGAAGGCAAGAAGATCGTTTTCGAAGTCTTTTCTATTTTTTTTTAAAAATTGTTCTACATAATATCTTTTATTAACTGTTGTGTTGATTTTTATTAGTTCTTGTGTTTTGTGTTGGTATTATCTTAATGATAAGTATGTTTAATAATTTTTTGCGTTTTATTTGGTAATATATTTTATGTTTTTTATTTTATTTATATTTTTTAGTCAGTTGTATGGTTTATAGGAGAGTAGGGTTGGATGTTTTTAAAATATTTTGTAATTGATTAGATTTTTTTATGTTTTAATTTATTAATTTGATAATTATATAAATATTTGTTTAATTTTAATGAGATACTTTTAAGATATGGTCTTTATTTTTTTACTTATTAAATGGTTAATTTGAAAACTGATTTTTTAAATTAATTGTTTTAATAATTTGAATATTAATTTTATGTTTGAATATTTTTGTAGAATAAATAATTATATAATGTTATTTTTTTGATAATATTTATTTATATTAATTTCAATTAATTTCATTTATTTTTGTGGTTGGAATTTTCAGGTATTTGGGTAGAAAGTGTGTCCACTTAATCATATAATTTTTGAATATCATTTTATGTTTACTTTTATTTGTTAATTTCATGTTTGTAATTTTTTATTATTTATATAAATTATATAATGTTAAAAATAGTTTTATTTGTTTGTGAAAATATATATATATTTTTTTCTTTCATAAATATGTATTTGATTGTGCAAAGTAATCTGAGCTTTACAAAGTCTAACATTTTCCCTACTGTTGCTTACACTCGAGTGAGAATAGTAGTTCTGACCCTTCCACAGTCCAACACCTCCTCTAGGGTTGGTTATGGTGGAGTGGGAATAGTGAATGTAACCCCATAAAAGTCCAACACATTTCCTACTTGGTTATGTTGCAGTGGGAAAGTCCAACAATTTCTTTACTATTGGTCAGGTTGGAATGCGAGTGCAAAAGTCAACCCCTCCAGGTGTAATTTAAAAAAAATCTAATATTATTGTAATCGTTTTTACTGTATATGTAGTAATATTATTGTTTTATTTCATAATTTTAATATTGTTATTTTTAATTTGTAATTACTAGTGTTTGCAATTATAATTATTAGCATGCATTTTCTTTTTATTTAGTTATAAGTCCAAATCATTTTATTTTTTAAAATGTTGATTATTTTTTGCGACTATTTTAAAGTATATATTGTTTCTGTTTGTGAGTTATACATTTTTATATACATTTTTGGTAATATACATTTGTTCATTTTTTTATTAAGAATAATATATTGTATAATAATTAATATTTGATATACTTATCAATTGTATGATGATAATGTGGTCTTTTATATTTTTGTGGTCGATATTTTGGAATTTATACACAAAGGGGCCGAATACGATGTGTCCCGGAAAGGCTCCGGACGATGGTCGGAGCCTTCTGGGCCGCATCGTAATCGGGCCCTCGGTTTGCTTTCCGACTGCCGCATTACAATGCTGGCGGTCGGAAACTAAACTGGCCAGTCATTCCGGCTGGCTCCTTGAGCCCGTCGGCCAGTCGGAACCGGTTTGTAATCCCAAAGGGCAGACCTTTCTGCCCTTGGGATTACGTTGCACAGTTTCTGGCATGGTTTCCATGCCGGCCTTTCCGACATGGAAACCATGTTGGAAAGCGTGTTTGAGGGCCCCCATGTGTGTGCGGCCTCTGGTTCGGGGCAGAGGGGGCACTGTTGATCCTGCACCCCGTGGCAGCACCTTGAGGTGCTTGCCACCGGGTGCAGGGATGAACAGCACCTCCCATAGGGAAATGTAGGAATGCAACCAAACAGTGTTAAGTCACATCCTAATTAGGCGGTCCCAGGACCGAGATGGTGTTGGGTGGACTTAAGTCCGCCTGACATCGTAATTAGGCCCAAAGTCTGTAAAGTAAAATATTCGTGTCCTCATATTTTATTGACAATATATTTTTTATTGCTGATATTTCATCATACAACCGTGTTGTGTGAGTCTGAGTACTAAGGCCAGTGGGATCCATTTTGGATGCCTCTGGTCTAATTTGGCACAAGATGGAGGAGGAAGTATATTTCCTGCAATATTTTAGCTGGATGGTGGAGACCCAGATACAGGAGTGAGGAGGATGGAGACTGGCAGTGCTTAATTTGACCCTGTGGGTTCAGGCGAGGCTCAGCGGCACTGAATTTTGGGAAACGTCTCTTATTTTCCTCCACATAGTTTGATCCAGAGCGAGACCGAAAAACACAAAAGGGGAAAGAAGAAAGAACAGAAAGACAAAAATACTATGACAAAAACAGAGTGTAGGGGTGAATAAAACCCTGCAAGGGTGAGATAAAGAGGCAGGGAGGAGGTTTAAAGAGAAATGAGGTGGAATGACCACTATGCAGACTTGGTATTCATCACCCCGACGTTCAGCAGCACTGACTTTGGTCTTCTAAACAAAACTTTTGGCCCCTGCACTTATTCTTTTGAAAATTAAGTACTGGAGACATAGCTACCTATAAAAATTTCAGGAAGATTTTGTTAACGATGGGCTGCTGGTTAGTTCTTTCTGAGCACTGCCATTTGGTGGATGGTAGAGGTGAGGTTAGGACTGCCTTTTCTGTTGTCGAAGGATTTATGCTTCGCATACATACTCTCACATGCACCTGCGCTTGTGTGAAGTTATTCCCCATAAATAAATTGTGGTAGATTTATGCTCCTTTATGCAGAGCGATACATGTGAATTTAAGCTCCTACATGCAGTCATGGGTATGTGAATTTGTTACTTTATGCATTCATGCATACATGACATTATCCTCCCATATGCAGTGACACATTCATGGATGTTTTGCTGCAAATAAAGCTCCTATATGTATTCACACCTAGTTTGATTTATGTTACTAAATACAATAATCTGTATTTTGTATTTGTATTTATATAGCGCTTACCACCCTAGGGGAGGCGCTGATGCACTTTACGGTGCGTTAAACACTACTCTGGAACCTAAGATTAGTGTTAAATAGTTAGTAGATTAATAATACTTGCTACTTTTTTTTTCCTCGTGGATTAGTTGTGTTAAATTCGTGGTTTTGAGTTCTTGTGTGTTTAGTAGTGTTTTGAAGTGTGGATCTATGGTTGTATATGCAGTCATACATATATGACTTGATGTTCCTTCATGCATTCACACATGCATTGATTTATGGTCAAACGTAAGTAGATTAATCATTCTCTTTTATACATTCCAGCATATGGAATCATTTCCCGGTGCGTAAATGTATGCTGCTCCATACAGCCGGGCCCCCCTCACTTATTTGCATTGTGGCTGATATTTTGAGTTGAAAAATGACTTCTGAGGCCTTTGCAAGTGATCTGAGGAGTTCTTAGCAGGAGTCCTCTTCCACCCCCTGCCTCTGGCGAGCTAATCCACGGATATGTACCACGCGCGGATTGTTCATCTCGCGGCAGGCTGCGGGCGTTGGCGAGATTTCACACTACAAGGAGGCGCGAGATATCAAAGCCGCGAGCTTCCTTTTCAAATCTCGCGTTTGAACAAAGTTCAGCCAGGATTACAGCGGCGAATCAAAGTGTGATTGGAACCGGAGCCGGGGGAATTAGGATGAAATCACCTGTGATGTCCGCTAGAAATTGCCTTCCGTTCTAATGTATTCCATTTTTTCGCGCCTTCGTGACACTTCTTTGATGCGTTATTTTCACTGGTCCATCTGGATACAGGTGAGGGGCGAGGATATCGGATCCCCTCTGACCCGCTCGTCTCTCAGTCTAAATTTACTTTTCCTCTCAGGCAAAAAATTGTGTGTGAAAAGGCTGGCTGAAGTGAGGGCTAGAGAAATTTTCCATGCCTTTGACGAATATCACGACGTTCAGGGGCCGATTCCGATTTGGGCCGGAAATCTCTCCGACCGAGCCGGACCCGGAGAGATTTCCGACCGAATCGGACCCGTGCAGTCCGACCGAACGAGTACGATGCGCACGTATACCATCGGACTCGAGTCGGTCGGACTCCCATTGAAGTCAATGGGAGCCTGTCGTACAACGCGTACGCGGGCTCCCATTCACTCAATGGGTGCGAGACGAACAAGGGCCCCCCCTACAGCGTGTACGCGGCGAAGCGATTTGCGCCGTACACGCACAGGTAGGGGGGACCCATGGGTCCCCCCTGTGTGCGACTCGCGCGGCTACGCATACAGGGGGGTCCGACACGGACCCCCAAAGTACGGCTCCGACAGCTCTTTCGAGCCGGAGTGCGCGGCTCGGTCGGACTGCTCGCGGCGCGCATCGTACTTACCCGGCCGGGGAACGTCTCCATTGCGCGGTGCGAGTCGGGTCCGAGCGAGTCGGTCGGTGCGCTTCGACCCGGGATCGAGTCGGTCGGAGTGGTCGGGACGCCCGGACGAGTCGGTTGGCGAATACGCATCGTACTCGCTCGCCCGGACGCGCGTACGAATCGGTCGGGAAATAGGGCTCCGAATCGGATCCGGTAAAGCCGAATCCGATTCGGAGCCCTACCGGCCGAGATCGGAATCGGCCCCTCAGTGTCTATGCGATCCGTCGAATATGCATGCACGAAAGAACTGATGTCTCAGTGAGGAGTGGGCAAAGTTCTGTTTATTAGTGAGAACTGGGCAGTAAAATCATTTGTGGGTGTAGTCAGTCATTTTTTGTTGATTTTTTGAGAACTCCAGTACATGCCAGGGCGTGGTTTTCCCTCTTCTATCCCTCCGCTATCCTTCTGAATCCAAATAACTGACTAACATATCCACCACTCAAATTACTTTCATATTTTACTCTAATAATTCAACACTAATCCTTTATGGGTTCCGGAGTTGCGTGCTACTTGCCGAAAAAGGGCTTCGACGCCTCATCAGTGGTAGTAAGCGCTATATAAATGCAATTACAATACATCTTGACCTAGTTGCGGAACAGGCCGAATTCAACCAGTTCGACCATGTAGCTGCATATGTCCACTTTGCCACCAAATTCAAAATCCTATTACGCAGTGTAGCCCAACTACTTTTCTCTAGAACTTCTGCATAAATTATTATCTTGTTTTTACTCGCCTGTCTGTACACTTCATCGCTGACAGATGTTATGTTTTCGGTCGGCTTCTCCTCATAAGGTGTATGCAATGCATTTAGTTTGCAAACTTTATGAAGTTTTCAGCAAAACTTAAGGACGGTTGCAAAGTTTATTTTGCGAGAAAACGAATCTTGTTGGTTTCATGAGACTAAGGGGCCGATTCCGATTCGTGTCGGTAATTTCTCCGACCGAGCCGGCCTCGGAGAGATTTCCGACCGAATCGGACCCGTGCAGTCCGACCGAACGAGTCCGATGCATTCGTATGCCACCGGACACGAGTCGGTCGGACTCCCATTGAACTCAATGGGAGCCGGTCGTACAACGCGTACGCGGGCTCCCATTGCCTCAATGGGTGCGAGGCGGACAAGGGCGCCCCTACAGCGAGTACGCCGCGAGCGCCCGCGGCGTACACGCACAGGTAGGGGGGACCCATGGGTCCCCCCTGTGTGCGCCTCGCACGGGTACGCGTACAGGGGGTCCGACACGGACCCCCAAAGTACGGCTCCGACAGCGAGTTCGAGTCGGACGGCGCGGAGTCGGTCGGAGGGGTCGAGGTGCGCATCGTACTTACCCGGCCGGAAAACGTCTCCATTGCGCGGTGCGAATCGGGTCCGAGCGAGTCGGTCGGAGCGGTACGATCCGGGAACCAGTCGGTCGGAGCGGTCGGGTCGCCCGGACGAGTCGGTCGGCGAATACGCATCGTACTCGCTCGCCCGGACGCGCGTACGACTCGGTCGGAAAATAGGGCTCCGGATCGGATCCGGTAAAACCGAATCCGATTCGGAGCACTACCGGCCGAGATCGGAATCGGCCCCTAAGTCTCAGCAAAAATGGACTTTGAGTGCCATAAGTGTCTGGCAAAAAATGAGGGAAAATTCTTCTGGGGAAAAAAGCTTTTTTGCCCGAATTTTCATCTGGGAGTTAAACATTTGAAAGTCGCTTGAAACAAACTTTGAAACCTTTTGCAAAGTACAAAGTTGGTAAACTTTGCATGAAAATTTTACATTTCACTCAGCCCTCCACGGTCGGTCGTCGTCTCTTAACAGAATTTTATAAAATCAAATGACCGTTTATCTTGCCACTGTGCATTGGCTCATCTCTGTATACTGTCCCTGGATCGGTCAGCATATGTTAAAAATATTCAGTCGAGCTGTTTTGTAGGTAATTTTTCACACCTTTTCCCTCACAATTCCGGTAATTGATGTTACAATTGCCATAGGGCGCTCAGCGCAGTTTTTTGAGAGCACTTAGGTAATCCTCACAAGGTGCCATAAACACAGCGTTCAAACTGTCTTAATTGGACCTTTAATGCCCTTTCCAGGGCACAGCGGTGTTTCCCGCCTGTGCCGCTCCAGCATCTTTACGCTTTAAAAGTATGCACCTCATTAGAAGGCAAAATGGCGCTGGCATATTGTCAAAAAAGCTCCAGGGATCACTTTTCAAAGAGTTTGCCCATTTTCCACCACAGTAATGTGAATATATCGCTTTCATTAACTCTCTGAATAAAGTCTATTAAAAATGTCAGGTTATGCAACTTGTGCAATTTTTGTCAGTTTCACGCTAGGTGTGTAATCAATATTGAAGAATGTTCACATCATAATAAGACATTTCTCTAGTAAACTCTTAAAATGGGGTGTTCAGTGTACGCACAGGAGGGCCAGATCCATGCCAGATTTTTGGGCATAGCCAATTATTCCATAATTTATCTATTTTACTTAATTGTATGCAACTTTATCTTACATGGATACCCTGGAAATCCTGTTTGGGCCTGGTCCTTCTGGACCTATATTGGACACCCTGCTTTATGTGGAGCCACTAAGGACCTGGACATCAAGACACAATAGAGTGATTATTCATCAGCATGCAAAGCTCACCCAGCTAGGCCACATAATGAACCTCATGGTGACCTCAGACGGGTGAAAACCTTCCTCACCAACCTCAACCTGGGTGGGAGTATTCTCCCTCCTTCTGAATCCCAGCAAACCTCATTTCCTGTTCCTAATTTTAGGTTCAGGCAGCTTTGACAGCCACTGACAAGTGTTGCGCAACCTCAACAATCTAATGCAGCACCTGCTTTGGACAATAACTTGAGTGTCCAGAGGTTGGTTTGGCATTTTGTGCCGGTAGCCTGCAGCGTGGTCAAGGTAGATAAAGTGGATTGTGAACCCAAAGAGTGCACGTTTACACGGTTGATGTTCACTGGCAAGCAATTTGATCCACTGCGTCGACTCAGCTATGTCGGTGTCCCTTTTGTATTCCGCTGTCCTCCTGTGCCTTGTGAAGAGATTGTTGAGTGGTGACCTCTCTAGTATTTTTCTGAATAATGCTGAAGCTTAGCATTAGTTTTCTTTGAAGGACAAATCCTAACGAAAGAGCACATTTAGCGAGTGTGAGCTCGCGCTGACTTTTTGTGTTCTGCTGCACTTAGCGCTGTTTCTTAGCGCAGACGCGAGGCGGCATTTTGTGCTAAGAAAGTAACGCTAAATGTTAGTAGTAGGATGGAGGAATATGCAACCCAAGAGCACATTAAGCAAGCGTGAGCGGCCGGTCTAGCTCCCTATTTTTGTTCTGTTGCATTTAGTGCTATTTCTTAGCGCAAAAAGCATCCTCGCGTCCATTTTGGACCCGAGGGGGCATTTTTGCACTAAGAAATAGCACTACATACAGAACTACTCTTCTTGCGTAATTCAAGCATAATATCGCAGAATTTGGGGGAAATTCCATGTGATTATGCTACACTTAATAAGGCGAGTTACACCAACCCCTAATAAAAACGGGCGCTCAGCTCTGCGCTGAGGCAGCAGAGACCATCATGATACGGCCAAGGAATGCAGGAGTGGTGATGGATAATGTGGCTGACATCTTGTGTATCGATAATATTGTAAACAGTGTAAACATGCGCATATGTTGTAAAAACTGTAGTCTTGTCTCACATGTAAAGTACATCTTTCACAGCAGAGTTTGCTGAAATTAATCTCTTGTAAGGTGAATTGATTTATGCATTGTACTCTTAGCAGCGAAGCAGAATGTGTTGCGAGCTGAAATTTCATCAACACGTCACTCACAGTTGCAATAAGCAGAATGTTGCAGAAAGAGTGTTCTGTTTCCTTTGATAAAAACTGATAAAAGTTCTCTTTGCTTTGAAGGCTTGAGCTTTGATGACCATTCGGTTTACTTGAATGACTACAGGGCCCGATTATGAGGGAGACTGATTTAGGTCTGGGGATACCGTGTGGGCAGAATTACTGTTTCTAACTGGTATCCACGCACCTAAATCTGGACATTCCAAGGGGACCCTGTGTGCCATGGGCTTCTCTGCATGCCCCAGGGGGTTCCCGCTCATGGAGTGGAAGATGGGCGGGGCAAAGCCACATGTCAGCCCCATGCTCTGCCAATGTCCAGGGCTGCTGCTGCAGGGGATGTGTGGTTCCGAGCTGTGCCCCTGCTTGAAAACCCCTGCCCTGCCACCACATGTCCTCTAGTATCACCAGATGCAGAATCACACCTGGTGAAAATGGCCCAAAATTACTGAGTATGGAGTTTGCAGACCTGGTCATTTTAGGTATGAAAACACCAGGCAACATGTAGTATGGCAAAGTGGTATCTCATCAGCAGATACCACTCCGCTATACTTGTAGTCAGGCCCTATGTAGCACATTAAGTGTCCTGGCATGAGTTACTTGAATATTAGCAGTACTGAAATAGTATATAATGCACTCTAGATCCCAGAAAAAACACTTTCAGTTAATTGCCCACATTCCTTTTTTATGCCAGCGTCTCTAATGTTCCCTAACTCTTGACCTGTGCCTGCCTCTCAATTCGAACACAGTGGCCAACAATGTGTGATTGTGGGCCATTACCAAGCTCCAGCAAGGAAGAGCTTGAGAACTAGCCTTGCACAATTTTCCATTGGTAGTTCGGAGTCCCTGGTAGGCCAGAGTTCCTTTCCTCACACTAGTTGGAAAAAAAAACCTGTGAATAAGGACTTGGAGGACAAGCAGAGGTCAGCAATGTGAGCAGAGAGCTGGCCGATACATAATATAGTGCTCTAGTCTGCTTTCCAAATCTTCTTTTGTGTAACAAGTATTGTGTTTGGTGTTTCCACTCAATTTTAGTACCACAGTAGAGTGTTTTATTTCTGGAAGGTGCAATTATAAATATGCTTTTGTCAAACCTGATCTTGGATTGACAGACCAAACAGTAAGCTACACTGAATGCTGCAACTTCCCCATTTTGAATTTGGCCACCAAAGATGGCAGGTTATTGATCACTTCCTGAAGAAACTGCAGCGACTTCCGATCAAGGGGCAATGGTGTCCTGTTGACCTTGCAAGTACTCCGAAGAGGTGTTTCTCTGTTGTGACTGGGATGGAGTTTCACAATATGGGGTCTTCCACTGAATATGTTCTGTTATTCAGTTTGGTCAAATGGCTCACTTTGACCAGGAAGCTCGTTGGGACATCACTTGAAGTTGAGAAGATAATCTGAATTACATTTTGTTGTGACCTGTTGAACCAGAGCTTTGTTTGCAAGGAGAAGTAATATCGGTGTCCTCTCCAGTTGGAGAGAGGTCAGACACCAGATGAATGAGCCCACAAAGGACAGGTTCATGTGAAAATGTTTGGGGATGTGTAAATTCATAGTTTTTCTGGTCATATTTCTCAACACAATCACTACTGCTGCAGTCATCCTCGGATGCACGGAAGTTGGCTCTATGGGATATATGGGCTAGACCTCTTGGTTGCTCTTATAGGGAAGGTCCTCCATGTCCCCCGCCACTGTCCTACTGTGCTCCCTGTGTTGAGTTCCTTGGGCACCAGTCAACGCTGGTTCTGTAACCTACACATGTTGCAATGCATTCATTTTCCTTTCTAAACTACCCCTCAAAGCAAGGTATACTCTGTGGAAATGCCCTCAATAATTACATGAAAATTATCCCTTTCTTAGAATCCTTCTTCCGGCTCTCCATCACTGCTTCTTTCGGTCACTGTACAAGGACGTTCTAGCTCCCGGCCACAGGCTCCTTTTGACTCCTCATCACTAACCCTCACCGTCACACTTTCCGGTTCCTGTTCCAGCTCCGCCTGGCTTTCCATCAATGCCTGTGCTCTGCAGCACCTCCCCATCATCGTTGTGGTTCCACCCCACACTCCGCTACATCAAAGTGCTGATCCTTTATGCCGTAATTACCATATAATGCCACCCGCCATTGTACCGGGTCCTGTTAATGCAGATCCGAATGCACGGGCTTTAGTCGCATTTCTAGAATTGTGTTTAGTGTGCGCAGGGAATCTGCAGCATCCCATTAGCCCAAGAGCATCTTGAAAGGGCAGTAGTCTGCACCACATCTTTTCCATTCCTCTTTCACATCCTCCTGCCAAAGATAAGCCTATCACATGAACCAAGTCTAGCATCTCCAATCATGTCACCAGCATGTCATATCTCCTATGGGTCTGCCATGTCCCCGCCAAGGAGGTCATTGGCTGGGTGCCAGAGCACGCATGGCTGAACTATCAAAAAATTAAGGCTTACAAATGATCTTGTACAAGCTGTATGAGTTGAATTGAATGCTGCTTGTCTGGAATGAACAGTACTTGGGAATTGCTTCTCACCTGGCTTCTGAATGAATTAGAAAAAAAGATCATTACGTTTTTTTTTTTTTTTTTTTTTTGCATGATGACTTTTTAATTTTGTCTGATTGGTGTTCCTGGGCGCAGTGGAATTCCTGCAGGTAATTAAATGATTCTTCGCCCACTCACAGATGCAGCTTCCTACTCCCAGGAGCTGTTTCGTGCATTTCTTGTGATTGGTGTTCCAGCGCCCCCATTTAAAGGGAGCGGTTGACTTTTTCTGCATCAATGGCAAGACGTTAATTTCTAAGCATAATACGGCACAATTTCGTTTATCGGGCTAGTGGCACTAGAAATGGAAGGAATATCCCGTCTTGCATTGAAAAGAAAAATCACCTGTGATTCCCTGGGCCACGTACAGAAGTTCCCGATGGATTTTACCCTAAGAACAAGGCACCAGCCGATGCTGTGGATATGCAAATTCACACCTAAGAACACATATTCTTTGGTTTCAAAGATTCCAAACAAAAACTCAGTTTAATATCACATTCTAGAGGCATCATCGCTTCTACTGGGATTTTGTTTTCCATGGATATCTCTCATGGATGTTCAACATACAAAGGACATTGTGTCTGTGTTTTTTGGGGTCATCTCTAAGAGGGACCCTTCACTGAGTATTTTGGAGCTGGAAAATAGTAACTCTTAAAATTAACAGAAATTACACTTGTTATGTGTGTCACATAAATATGAAATATTGTCGCTATTCATTTGTAGGCAAGATGGCAGTTTGCGGGTTCCGTTATGCATACGACTCAACATTTGTGATTGGTTGGCTCCTCAGTATGGGTCTGCTTTTGCTCGCTCCTGGAGCTGCGTCGTTGCCCTTGATAAAATCCTCATTATTGTACTGAGAATTGCAGTTCTCTTTTCCTGGTAGTTGATATTGCTCACAACAATACTACCTTCATCATCTGTCTTTTTTTGTCCTCCCTCTGTTTTGCCTAAATCCTCTTCCTTTCTCGTATAATAAATCTATCCTTAGAAAGATAGCAGAAAGAGAGAGAGAGTAGTTCCTTCCGCAAGTAAACCAGGCACATATGAAATAGGAAAATCTGCCACTTGATGGGATTTGAATAATTCAGGTTTCTGGCTCCTCTGGCTCAGGGAGTGTTATTAACTTCCTGAGCCCTGACGCGCACCTGTGCGAATCCCACTGACTCTACTGCCTGAGTGATCGCCAGAGTGGCTGGATGGAAACCATCTTGTAAAGTTTTTTTCCTTTTCTCCTCTTCCTTGCTGTTTTTATCTACTGATACACATTGTCATAGGATTCATTGACAGAACGGAAAATGAAATACATTCTTGGCAGGCTGACAAGCTGGACCATGACAAGAATTATCTGTAAGGACAGCTAAAGTTGGGTGCAGATGATAAAATAAAATACTGTAAAATATAGGATCCATGCTGGTGCCTTAATATTGGTATTTGTGATTTACTCGGATGTATGCGTCAAATAGTAGGAACGGTCTGGGTGAAGTGTAACCCCCACGGCGGCTAACATTTGTAGTTAAACTCGTTTGATTCCTTGGTACAGATTAGGATGTCTGAAAAACACAACCACACTCATTGATGAGACACACCTGAAGAAACAACATCCACCCTCATGCTGTGTACAAGACTCCATCTGAGGGTACAGTGCCCATCCTCGTGAAGTACAAAAGGCTCCATGTGAAAGTACAACAGACCAACATCATAATATGCACAAGACTCCATCTGAGAAAACAACACACATCCTCATGATGTGGAGGAGACTCCACCCAAAGTTACATCATCCACCCCACGATGTCCTCTAAACTCAAACAGGTGACACAACACCTACCCTGGTGATGTACACACAGTTCTCTTTAAGGCTAGCGCACCAAACCTTATAACGTACTTTATGTCTAATGTGGACTTTTTAGTGAAAGAAAGAGGTTTATATGATAAAATGTACAGGTAGCCCCAAAATCAACTGGTCCAAAAGAAAGAAACAATCAGCTGCCTTCACTAGAAAATGTGGCGGCCGGCATGGCTCGCGGGTGGCAGGGCGGGCGAGGGGGAAGCCGGGGGCACATTGTTAAATAAAAAAAAAATACACTTACCTTGCTGCCGGGTCCCGCGTCTCCGCTCCCCTCCGTCTCAGACTCCAGGAAACAGCCAGGCTCCCCTGACCAATCACAACGCTGCAATGCAGCGTTGTGATTGGTCTGAGCGCCGTGGTTCGGTGCTCAGCCGGGACTGGGGGCCTGGGCATGTTCTCCATGCAGGCTGTAATGCAGCCTGCATGGAGAACAGGGAAAGTGTGCATGACTGTTTTAGGTGGCCTGAGAGGGCAGACCAAACAGTCATTGCGAACTTAGGAGGGTTCTACCACTCCTCTGCTGCTCTGCGGCCCCGCTCCCTCACGCAAAGCTGCCACAGTAGGAGGATAAAATAAAATGCTAATAACATTACGTTATTATCATTTTATTTTTTCCTTTCTTTTACTGCTGCAAGGCAGTGGGGCGACACTTAGAATGTCGTGAGGCACAATACACATATATGATGCGCTCCTGGCCACTAGCCAGAATGATTGTTGGATCTCTCAGCTGCCTTCAACACCATTGAGCAGTCCACCCTCATCTAATGAAGTCATGAACGGGATTCACTGATAATGCCTTTCAATGGTTCTCAATCTAACTTTCAAACCAACACCATTTCATTCATACAAGCTCCTTCTGGTCCAAGAAGATCCCTATCACCTGCAGAGTCCCCCACAGTTCCATACTGTCGCTCATCATTTATAGCCTCTACATTGATCCCCTTGGGGCACTACTAAACGATAAGAGCATTAAAATTTACCAATATACAGGTGATATGCAGTTCCACTCAAAAACCTCCTCTGCTACCAACAACCAACACCTCTAACACTGCCTCCCCCTCATCCAGACCTGGATGTCCAGCACCTATCTGAAGTTCAACCCCACCAAGATGGAATTCCGGTTCTTTGCCAAGAACAAGAAGCAAGAAATAGAACTAACCTGGAACAATATCATGGATGTGAAGCCTATGATTCTTAACTTTCACCCAGGGCCAAATCACTAATATTCACACTAGACATCCACCTGACCCTCAAGGAACACAGCACCAAGAAAACCAAGAGTCTGGTACCAGCCCTCTCAACTTACAATAAGGAAACTGTTCCTCCAAGAAAGTGACTTCCGAAATGTTGTTGAATTCCTCATACTCTTGCATCCAGTTGGTGGAAACACCCTGTACTATGGCCTCGCAGACTCCACGTTGGCCCTGCTTAACAGCTTACTACATGCCGCAGCACGTGTTATCCAGGGCTCCCCTGCCAGCCTGCACATCTTCATATTCAGCTGCATCATTTACAAAGCCATCGCAACCAACACCCACACCATTTTTTACTGACAAGCTTACCATTGTAGGTGGCTCATCACATCTGTAGCCAGGTCACCATCACACTGGAGACTAAGCAGTATAAAAAATTAAATACAAGGCAGCAGGCCATTTCCATCTGTGCACCTAGGTTCAGGAACAACATCCCCCTATCCACCATGGCTGTTCTTTTTTGAGTTTAAGAGCTTTATTAAAGTACTTAGAAGCATGGGTACAATAAGTATCAATGCATATAAAACAAGAAGCATTAAATAATCAACTAAATATATAATTTGGCTGAATAACCAATCCAATAAAACTATCATAAACGGAAGATGTGCCAAAAGGGGAAAGCAATAAGAAAAATATGTACCTAAAGAGCAAGTAGCATTTTACGTTTTTTAATTTTCAGAGGAAGGAAAAGTCTAAATAAAAAGAAAGGAAAAAGAAAAGGAAAATAGAAAAAATAGGAAAGATAAAGAAGAAAGAAAAGAAGGAGAAGAAAAGAAAGAAAAAGAAAGTGAAAAAGAGAAAAGAAACTGGAGGTATATTAATATCATTCATCCAACATTATATTAAAAAATACATCTTGAAATAAACACATTGGTTTCCAAAATCAGAATAATGACTGTATAAATAGTATAATAAAAGACAATAAACTAATAGAAGAAAGGAGTAAAATACTCATGGTGGTTGATAAACAAAGGAAGTATCTTGATTACGCAATGCCGCTGCCGATAAGTAATTAGTAAGTGGAGACCAGAGTGCTTCTTTACGAATAAGTTGCTGAGAGGTTCTGGCAGAAGCTCGGTCCAGTCTGTGGTGATAACATAGAAGGTTCCACCAGGCAGAGAAGGAAACCTTGGAGGCGTCTTTCCAATTAGAAGTAATTACCTGAAAAGCAATAGCTATTAACAAATCCACAAATTTGCCCACCTTGCGTGAGCCAAACCAAACTACAGAGTTACTTCCCAAAAATATGGAAAATATGTCAAAAGGGAAGTTAATAGTACAAATAGAGGAAATTGACTCACATACCCTAGTCCAAAATCGAGCAATATTAGGGCAAAGAAAAAAGGAGTGCATGAAGGAACCAGGAGTAGAAGGGCATACCCAACAATTCGGGGATAAATTGGAGCTATATTTGGAGATTGATAAAGGAGTTAAAAATAGTCTATGGTAAAAATAATAAAGGGTCTGAGTGGTACTAGAATTACAGGAGGTGTGATGTATACGTGTCCAGATGGTATTCCAAGTATGAACAGAAAGAGTACGCTGTAAATCAGATTCCCATATGAGCTCTACTTTACTTTTAGGACGGCTAGGGGGAGAAAAATGTAAATATTTGTAGATATGGGAAGCTTTAATGAAAGAAGAAGTGGGTAAAGGTTCTAACAGGGGATCTTGAGAGGGAGGAGACAATCCACGAAATAGGGAAAGCCGTTCCGTTAAGAGCAAACGTAAAGATTCATATCTTGATAGAGAGGTCGCCGATAAGTCAAAAGTGGATTGAACTTCTTGTAAGGAGAGGCATCGAGAATCCCGAATTAATTGTTTAACCTGAAAGATCCCTTTGGCAGCCCATGTCTTCCAAAAAATAGTACGATTAGACAGTTTAATACTTTTATTATGCCAAAGAGGTAAATCCAAAAATATCTTTAAAGAACTTTGAGATTTACAATTAATAGGATGAAAAGTTGAAATAAATTTGGAAATCGTTGGACAATTAAAAGATCGAGGAGAATGAGTAAAACCAGTTAAAAGAGAAAAGGGGAAAGGAGAAATCAAAGATTTCTCTAATCTGTGCCATGTTGAGGTGATAGGTTCTTCCACAGCTGATATATATGGTAACATTTGGCGTATTAAAAGAGGAGTGATACTGTCGAAAGTTAGGAAACTGGACACCGCCCGATCTTTAGGAGCAGAAAGAAGGGCCAAAGAAATACGAGCTTTCCGACCATTCCAAAGAAATTTACTTAAAATGCTATTAAGGGTTTTAAAAAATTCAAAGGTATTTTAACAGGTAACATAGATAAGTAAAAATTAATAACTGGGAGGAACATCATTTTGATAGTGTCTAATCTACCCCACCATGACAAAAAGAGGGGAGACCATCTGTCAACCATACTTTTAACTTTAGATAAAACCTCTTCCAAATTGACCTGAATCGTTTTTGCAAAAGTAGAAGAGTATTTAATCCCTAAGCAAGTAATATTGTTAGTATTCCATTTAAAATCGATACCCTCAAACATACTTTTTAGACAGTATTTATTTAAAGGGAGCACTTCAGATTTGGAAAAATTCAATTTATATCCTGACAGGGCCGCATAAGAGGAGAGAAGATTGGTAAAAGCAGGCAGAGAAGTAGAGGGATCGGAGACATATAACATAATGTCATCTGCGTAAGCAGTAAATTTAATTTCAACAGATTTGTGTATGAAACCTCGAAAAGTGGGGGAGTGTCGTAAAGAGTGAAGAAAGGGCTCAAGAGAAAGGATAAAGAGTAATGGGGAAAGAGGGCATCCCTGACGAGTACCTCTTTGTAAAGGGAAATAAGGGGATTGAGATCCATTAACGAAAACTGAGGTAGTCAGAGAGGAATATAACAGTTTAATAAAGGAAAGAATAGAGGGGCCAAAACCGTGCCATTTGAGAGCACGCATCATAAATAGCCAGTGAACACGGTCAAAAGCTTTTTCCGCATCCAAGGTTACGGCGGCTATAGGGGAGGAACTTTTAGAGGCAAGATGAATTATATTGAGGAAAGTTCTGGAATTATCAGAAATAATCCTTCCTTTAACAAACCCTGTTTGTTCAAAACCAATCAAGTCCGGAAGGACTTGATTAATGCGGAGGGCTAAAATCTTGGCAAATAGCTTACAATCAAGATTAATCAAAGATATGGGACGGTAATTAGCACAACGGGAAGGATCTTTATCTTTTTGGGAATGAGACAGATCATAGCTTCAAGAAACGAACCTCTAGCCTCTCCGTTTAGAGCAAAATATTGAAAAAAAGATAAAATATGGGGCAGAAGAACAGACGAAAAAGAAGAATAAAACTCAGCAGTAAGACCGTCAGGACCAGGAGCCTTATCCTTAGGTAGCATGGACAAAGCAGATTTAATCTCAGATAAAGAAATATCCCCTTCTAACATAGAGCAGTCAGGAAGAGAGGAAGAGCGAGGAGGTAATGAATCAAAAAAGGAGTCCAAATTAGCGTCAGAAGGGGAAGATTCAGGGGTATAAAGGGTCTTATAGAAATCTGTAAAACAAGTTAATATTTCTTCATCCTTGAAACGAGGAATTTCATGGTCATCAATAATCTTAACAACTCTAGATCTTTGAGATTTCACCTTCAAATAATTCGCCAGCAGCTTACCAGCTCGGTTACGACCACCATAAAATTTAGAGTTTATTTTTAACAATGTCCCCGAAGTCTCTTCGGTGGATTTCTTGTTAAAATCGAGTTTTGCTTGAATCAAAGATTTAAGGGAATCAGCATTTTTAGATGAATAATACGCATGTTCTAATTTTTTAATAGAAGAAAGTAAAGAAACTGATTCTTTGCGAAACTGTTTCCGTTTTGTAGCTACATAATCTATAATAAATCCTCTAGCTGTAGCTTTAAAAGAATCCCAGACAATATGAAAAGGCATATCCGGAGTAGAATTAAGAAGAAAGAATTCAGAGACAAAATCTTTAAAGCGGCTGAGAAAGGTGGGATCTTTAAGAAGATAGTTGTTAAAACGCCAACGGCGAGATTTGGGAGACGAAGAAGGAAGATCTAAACGAATCAGGACAGGAGAATGATCAGAAATAAGAATAGGGCCAATCTCTGCATGTATGAGGTTTGAAAGAAGGTGTGGGCTTAAAAATATGTAATCAATTCTAGAAGTAGAGTTATGAGTAGGTGAATAAAATGTGTATTCTAAATTGTCAGGATTGAATATTCTCCATGCATCCACCAGACCCCTTGCAGAAATGATCCTAGCAAAGGTTTTTTGCATTTTATTGGGGATGTACTTAGAGGAGGATTTCCTCTCTGTGAAGGGATCCATGACTTGGTTACAATCACCACCCACTATAAGGTTGGGGCTTGTGCATGCATGTAAAGTGTGGGACATGGATAGCCAGAATTGTGAGTCGATGCCTGCGGGGCCGTAGATGTTAAGTAAGGAAACCTGGGAACCATTAATAGTAGTATGAAGAAGGAGCCAACGACCTTCCTCATCCTTTTCTTCTTTTTCTATCGTAAGGGATAAGGATTTGTGAAAAAGTATTACAACACCATTTTTCCTGTCTTTAGAGGGAGAGCAATAAACATGACCTACCCATTGCTTTTTAAGGGAATTAACATCGTTCGTAGTAAGATGGGTTTCTTGTAACATAGCAATTTTACATTGGAGTCTAGATAAATGGGTAAGTACCCGTTGCTTTTTAACAGGATTACGCAGACCTTTTACATTCCATGAGATGATCCGAACACTATCAGTCATTACCAGTCAAATTAGTTAGTAATAGTATTAATAGTAATAAACAATTCAGCCAAATTATATAATCAGTATAAAGGAAACCAAGAACAAAACCATGAATGCATTTAAAAATGAACAATTGGACTTAAAAATATAGATAAATGCAATATAGTGAAGATAGATGAACAAGAAGAAGAAGGTGATAGGGGAGAAAAATCAGGAGGAATATGAGGAAAAGAGAGAAAGGGGATAGGAGAAAAATATGTAAAAATAAAGAAATAAAACCAGAAAGTAAGAGAGAGAAAATAAAAGGAAAAAAAAGAGAAAAAAGAGAAGAGGAAAAAAAGAGAAAGTACAAGAAGCAAGTGATAGAGAAAGAAAAGTTGACTAGAAGCCGAGAGACTTCAGTCAAGAGAGACGGAATAGATATCCATGTTGAAGAAATTAACATGTGGAGGCAGGGAGCTGCGAGAGAAGACAGACGACAAAACCGATACCAGCATCGAGATCCATCAGAGACTATTAAATAGGATAATTTTTTTTTTAAAAAGGAAATCTAACATAGAATAACTAATCAAGGGAGACCAATAACATAAGATGGAATGGAATAAAATTAGCGGACAACAACGACCGAGATAACAATAGGATACACAACACTTACCAGACATAATAGACATCGATGAACCCTAGGGTCAGGTTGAAAGGGCAGGGAGGAGGGAAACATCTGGGAGAAGAATCAAAACAAGAGGAGGAGCAGCTACGAAGAAAGACAATGAAAAAAGAAACACAATGTGAAATAACAGCTGAAAAAAGGCCACAGACCATAATAATCAAGAGAGACCAACAACTACAGATCATAAACTACAACAACATAAAGGAGAAAAATCTTCAGAACATTTAAATGGAAATATTATTCTCAGAAAAACAGACACATAACAGAACAACAGTATACTTCAAGACCCTCCAAATTCCATATCATCCCCTTTATGGCGAGATATAAATTGTCGCAGATCTTCAGGGCGATCAAAGGAATAAGATCTCTCCTTATAAGTAACTTTGAAAAAACAGGGGTGAACTAGTCCATATCTGGCGTTCATGGATCGAAGAGCCGGACGAAAAGAAAGGAAGTCTTTGCGACGCGCAGCAGTAGCGCGGGCCACATCTTGAGAGAAGAAAACTTTTTGACCAGACCACAACATCTGCTTCCTCGACTTTGCTGCTGAAAGGACCATTAACAACTCGGTGTATTCCAAAAACAAAACAATTATCCCTCGAGGACGATGTACAGACGATGACGAAGATGAATCTGCAGATTTGGGGCCGATGCGATGGGCACGTTGTAAATTGAGATTAGCGCCGTCTTTGAGACCAACAATCTTGGGAATGTGTAGTTTTAGGAAGGCCAACATGTCGGACCCTTCTTCACCCTCAGGAATACCATAAATTCGAAGGTTATTGCGCCTATTGCGATTTTCTAAGTCTTCTGTTTGAATCTTGAGGAGAGCAATCTCTTTGGACATGGCCGCTACTTGAGGTGTCAAATCCTGAGCATCACTGATCCTTTGTTCCATCTCAGACACTCTTGAGTCCAAATTAGACCACTTCTCATCTAACCTCTGAAGGGTAGCATTAGTGTCAATGACAAATGGTTTCAATAACTTAATCTCCTCCATAAGGTCTTCCATTGTAATGGGTAGTGGCGACTAGGTAGGCGAGTTACGTTCTTTCTTCTGTCTTTTAGGAAGAGCGGCCAGGTTGGAGTCTTTGCGAGAGGAAGACATATTTGTTGAAATTAATTTCTGACCAGTCGAGGAAGAAGGCTCCATATATAGAAAATTATTGAAGCACTGAGACCATCAGAATTATGCAGCACAAAAGGAGAAAAAAAAACCTTTTATGAATCAGCCGCCGAATTTCCGTACCTTGCACGACCCAGCTATGGCGGAACGTAAATTTCTGACATATAACAGACTGCAGAAAGGTCAGTCACAACCTAGGAATATATCAGTCAGAAAAACTGTTGTAGAAGCGGAAGCAATAATCTACCATATGGCTTGGTAATGGTAATGGTAATGGTAATTATAAAAACAGTTGAAAAGTGTTAATTAGGCAGACGACCTCCTCAGAAAAAGAAAAAAAAAACATTGTGAGGAGAAAGCCTTCACCAGAGTAAAGGAGGTTAAGGGCACTCAAAATGGCGGTCGCGATGTTTAATTGATGAAACACACCTCATATTAAAGTTAGCTTGCAGGATACTTCTAGGTGGAGGCATGAAAACTGATGGGCAACAGTCCAGCTCATAAAATGCAGAAAATACGGCGTACCTGCATGATGCCAACTGCCGAGTTAATGCGGAGCTGCAGTATACACAAAATGGCGGCCGCGATCCTCTAAGGAAGCGCGCCGCATTTCCGAGCCGAATTGCGGGTGATTGCGGGATCCGTGAAGCAAGGAAAAGGTGTCCTTGTACTCAGCGGACACTCCGACGCCCGCGTCTGGTTTCAAAAACTGCCGTGAAGCAACTCCATCGGCCGCCCTTCTTGATTAGCGAGATCTCGATCCGGAGCGAGATCAGCCTGCTGCCGTTCTCGTCGGCGCTCAAGCCACGCCCCCCCCACCATGGCTATTCTATCCCTGCTGCAATTCAGGAAAGAGTTGACGATGCGCCTTTTTAATGAGCACTGGATCATAATGTTAGAACAGTCCACAAACCGGCTCGTCTCAAATTACTTGTTGACTGTATCTTTGACACTCTACAGTGCTCTGTTGACTTTTGACTAGGTACACCCTGTAGAGATACTACATATATGCATCTAAACAATACCCGTAGAATGTTGTACATAGAATAGACAAGGTCACACCACAAACACATGGAGAGAGAGATGAAACAGCTTA
This sequence comes from Calotriton arnoldi, assembly GCA_963921515.1. NCBI lineage: Eukaryota > Metazoa > Chordata > Amphibia > Caudata > Salamandridae > Calotriton > Calotriton arnoldi. Next base: position 1,922,900 of record CAWUFW010002831.1, on the reverse strand, counting down.
CTTAGGACAAACATAGTCTTTTCCCGCCTTTGAAGTCATGAGAAATAGTGGTGCCTTCTGCAGTGGCCCAAGATGAATGGCCTCGGCTGGAGAAAGCTTCTTTCCTAATTGTCTTTATCACCACTTCTGGCCCATCTTTATTTCCACTGCACTCCAAACTTACTTTATAACAATGCCTGTCCATGAGCGGTCTCCCAGATATTTCCCCAAATATCTGTTAATGTGTGACATCAGAGATATGTCCTTCAGTATCTATCAATGTAAGGATCTCCCTGATTCCTGGCAACACAGGTCAATGTGAGATCTCCGTCATGCTCCCTCCCCACCTGTCAGTGTAAGAGGTCCCTATTATTTGCTGAAACATCTGTCAGTGAGGGATCTACCTCTTATTTCTGCATATTAATGTTAAATGTCCCTTGTGTTCTTTAATCAGCTGTCATTGCAAGATCTTGCAAATAATCCTTTCAGTGCCTGTGAATGCGAGATCTCATATATATGTGATCTAACATGTCAGTGTGAGACCCCCCTCATATTGTTTCTAACATCTCTCTTTGTGTGATCTCACGGATATTTTCTCTTAGGTCAGTGCAAGATCGCCCTCATTTCATTCCTTGCCTGTTAATGCGAGATCTCCCAGATATTCTTTCCAAAGCCAGTCATTGCAAGGTCTCACAGATATTTCCTCTAAAGCATGTCGAAAGAATATCTTCTACCTGTCCATAGGTGCCTCTCAATGTGTTATTTCCCCTTTAAAATTGATTTTTGGAGGTTTGAAATTTTGCAAAACAACATAAATCTTGAATCATTCTATTCTCTAATGGATGTTTGTGTCTGACTCTCATGTGCCCATAGCTTTTACCTAAAATAAAACAGCTTTTAGCTGTGTCCCTCCAAAAGAGGCCTTTTCTAATGCACTCAGCATGGATTGATTCCGCTAGACTTTCACAAGGCATGTGGGAGGTATTGCGGCACATAGTAATTATGGAAAATCCCGCAGCAGCTGTTGTGGTATGTGGTGCTTCTTAATCACGTGGCTGTGGTTTTGGCAGTATTTGTTGCATGTGGCAGTTCTAGTGGCAAGTGGTTGTTCTTGTAGCACAGTATTGTAAAAAAAAAATGTTTCAGCCTTTGTTGTTCATATTGCCTGAGGCTCTTCTTCAGCTTGTTTGCTGCATTATAAATGAATTGATGAGTTATAAATCCAGTACACTGCCTAGCGCCTCATGGAGCTGAGCCATATCTATCTCATTCCCAATAAATGTAAGATCAGCGCAGATATTTGCGACCTTCAAGACACCACCAGCCCAAGCATCCTCCTTCCACTGGACACTAATCTTCCAGGCACTTCTCATCCCATTAGCACACAGTTGCAATCCTGTAAGAAAATCATGGGTGACACGTAGAGGGGGTCATTTATCGTTTTGTGGGATAGAAGAACCACCATAAGTTGATAGTTCTACAGCCTCAACAAACTTGCAGTGCCCCTCACCTCATGTAGAAGTGGAACCGTCAATGAACATCTGGTGGAACCACCACTCTCTCTCTGCCGATGGTCAATCCGTTTCAGGATCCCATCCACGCCAGGATTTCTGCTTTTCTTATATTGGGAGTTTTGCTTTACTTAGGGTGCATGGCGTACCTAAGCAGCGAAAACAAACAGTGGCTCTCGCGTGCAGAGTGAAAACCCATGCACCAGTGCATTTTAGTATTTCAGAAAACAAATCCTGATTTGGGGATTTGTTTCTGAGTTAGAAAAAAAGAAACATGAGACGGCTAATAAACATGGCCAAAACTACTCAGCAGTCATCTCTGCTGCAAGTGCAGCTCCCACCAGTTGAGGCACTTTTGGCAAATAGACCCCTGCCAGGCAGGCAGTACTGTGCCAGGGAGTGGAGGGATGAAGGAGGGAACTGGAGAGGGCCTCCACCTACCTGGTGGACTGGGAGGCCGCTTGCTCACCATTGTCAAATCTTTTGAAGGACTCTAACTAACAGCAAGAAAGTACTTGTAGGAATATGATGGGGTCATGCTGTTATGAAAAAGACTTAAGATTGAGGAGCACTAAGTTCTATGACTGTCTCCCCGACTAGACCGAATTTTGTGATTTACACCTTAATGACCAAATGTTTTGATTTCCCCAGATTGATCAAATTTCCCGACCCCACCACTCCCTTTTTTCTCCATGTGCCTCATGTGCCAGAATTAAAAAAACTTAGACGGGGACTAAATTTTGTATTTAGCATAATATCTAGAGGCGGCTCTCTGTTTCTTTTTGTTATTCTCTGATGGAGTTTCGTCTTCCTAATGCCAACTGTGTTTCACTCGTTCTCTTTGAGGAATACATCGCAGCTGTTCAGCATCAGAGAGCAGAATTTTCCCCAAAACATTTACATATGCCTTTCTTGGGTCCCCGCTAACAAACTGTCTTCATTATAGCTAACACTATGGGTAATTTAATCTTTTGTTTCTCATTATTAATTCTGGGCCACGCCGGTTGAGAACTAATGTGCCGCTGGGCGCCATTTTCTCTCTCTCTTGACTTTTCAGTTGTCTGGGGATGAATATAGAGTACGCGGGTCTCCCCTGTGCGATAATGAGAAACATGAAAGCTTGCCTGGTTCAGTTATACAATTGTATATTTGGAAAGGGCTGCAAAACAGAAGTGACATCTAATCTCTCAAACGCGCCCTTGTTTTTTAGAAGACGCATAAATATAGGCTCGTAACACTGTTGAGAGGCACAGCGGGGTGTCTAAATAAACAGGTGAATACTGCGCAGAAAGCATAGTATTTTTGTCTGGGTTGTTTGAATAAAATTGGATTTTTTTCCCACAAATGTAAGTGTCCTTCATAAATGCATGGGCTGTGTTAACTACTGAGTCAAGGAGGACTCGTATGATTGTTGTGTTTTTCTGTTTCATATCGACCTGTGGGCGGCAATGTGGACTGCTCGCTTGACTAATCCTAGATAAAGGGCAGAACACTAAAGCAAAGCAACCCAAGATGTGTGCTGCACAAAACGAAGATGAGAGCCATCAGCTGAATAAAAAGCAACTTACACCCACTCAGAAAACCTTTTAAAAACCACATCTAGGAGAAAATCTACCCAGACGTGCTTTATGACACTACTGACAATTCCAAACCAACTGAGAATGCAGAGCTGAACAAATATCATGCATACCCGTTGCACTAACAAAGATATTGGTGTTCGTCAAGTCTTGAAGAAGTCTTCTTAGTATCAGTGAGCGGGCCGAAACAATCGTAAACATCACCATTAAAAAGCTCTCAAGTTGCCTGCCTGCAGTGTCTTCGGGGAACAAATTATAAGAAACCTTCAGGCCACAGTAATCCAAAACCCATCATATTTTCCACAGTCTTGTCACGTTGTTTTGCCATTAAGGCTGCAGGTCAGAGGTCAAAATTGATTATTAATAGATTGTGTGTTTTATTTCATATTGACTCGTGAGCTCCCTCCCCTCCAACCCTCGCTCGACTTCAGGCCCACTCTTATATTCAGTAGAGGTGGGCGAGCCACTCAAAGCTCGAGCCAAGCTCGAGCCAGAAACCTGGCTGTGGCCCAGCTCGAGGTCCTGATGGACTCTCGAGCCCATAACTAGACAAGCTTTCATGGGGCCTGCCTCTCTCGCTCTACCCACATGCACAACGAGGTAAAAACAAAGCATTAATATTTGAGGTAAAATAAAGACAAATAGATGGTCATTTAATGGCTGATGTGCACAAAGTGAAATAAGAAAATAGAAAATCTGGATTAAATGGGGCTTCCCCGCGTAACCAAACTGTGTGATTTTAGGCAAATATTTTATTTTACTGATCCTCCTTTTTCTTCACTATCGCACAGGAAAGCACCTTCAAATACATGAGTTCAGAATACCAGTTATACAAAAACATATTGTGTTTAATTTAATAGACTGTAATGTTGCCCTCTTTATAAGAAGCTGGGACACATAAAGGTTTCCCATGGCAATTGTCTTGCCTCTTAGTCCAGAAATGGCACTGTTGCCATGGTGGGGGCGGGGCAGGAATGGTTCTCCGTTTTTTTTTTTAACTATTAAGATTAAAGCTTCCACTCATTAAAGAAATGAACTTGTGAATTTTGTTGCAACTTTATCATATTTTACGTGGTTTGTTGCATGATTTACATGGCAAACATTTTCAGGGTTCAGCTCGTGCACGGACCCATAGCCCGGGTCTGGCTCAGCTTGAGCTGTAAATTTATTGGCTCACCCACCTCTAATATTCCAGCCAGAATGCTAAAACAAAGTAAGTGGATTTACAAAATTATATGTACGTAAGAAAATATACACAGAAACTGTTTCTGACATGTCAGTCACTGCAAAAGATCTGAGAATGTGAACTTGAGAACTAACCTTATGGCCCACAGCACAAACACAAAAAAACCATACTGGCATTTGTCACGTTCTAAAGAAGTCCTCTGACCATCAGGGGCCTGGCCAAAAGTATCGCCAAGACCAACATTAAAAATGCCCTGCCTTGTACCAAAGTAAGTAGATGTGGAGTTGGGTATACAAAATATATTAAAAACGTATCTTTTGATATTTTGTCCCTCCATTGTGATCACGATATTGTGACCTTTCGATAGTTCATATTTGATATTCCCATCCTTCACCCTTCTATTCTCCTGTGAGTACTCAAGGGTCAACAAAAAAGTGCTCCGCATAATAGCTGACACTAATAGGAAGGACATTATCATTTAGAGGTCCAGCACTCTCAGATAGTCTAATCTTAAACCAATCGGAAATTGACTGACTCCGCCAACTTAGAAACAGTGGATTTTTGGTTTATTGCACCATCCCAGCAGTATGAACTGACCTCGGTGGTATGGTGTTCTCTGAAGTCTTTAGGCTTAGCTGATTCAGTGCTACGTAAATGCTAATTGCAGTATAATCGAGTGTCTCGTGTATGATTTCGGCGGCACTAGTGCTGGTTGGTATTCAACATGTCCATGCTCTTATGATTGTCCCAGTTGAACTGCTGTGGTAAACCATGTAGTTATCCCTCCCCGTACCAGTCCCTGCTGAGTAGTGTAGTGCTGTGTCGGGTGGCTTCCCTTAACAATGGGCAGCATGCACCAAAAACGCCTTGTTTTGATTGGCTTTCACCGTCACCTGATGCCTTCATCCCTGAGGTGTCCTCCTCAGCATTCTTAGGCCTGGACGCCGACCTCTGCACTGCCACATGTTCAATGTGCTGTCAGGGTACCGACTGCTGAGGGCCTGTGCAGTTCCAGCGTATGCCTGTTCTTAACTTTCTGTTGTATCCTAATCTGAATTCCTACAAATCGGGCGAGTGGGAGTAGTAGCCATCAGGTGCACACAAATTGTGTGTGTGCAAAATGTACAGATTGGTCTAAATTCATGAGTTTGTAATGGGGGTAAACACTCAGTCTCGCAAGTCTGACACACATCATAGTTGTGGAAAAGGAAGGTATTAACTAGATAACAAGGGTGAAAATTAGATTTTTAGCAGAACATGAGAACTAGGCGCTGTATGACTCGACCTGTGTTCGAGATCAACCACAGCTCACATCAACACTGAGGCTTCTGTGCCCCACAGCCTCACAATACGCTTTCTATTACTGGCAGGGAACCCCTCAGATATGACCATGACTTTGGGTTCGCCTCAGCCTTTTTCCTGTCACCTTGCCTCTGAAACCTTCATATGTTACCTAGAGCCTACCTGAATAAAGAGAAGGACCCTGACGTCAGATGTTTGCTAGTTTCTGGTTGACCATGGCAGCAACTTCACAGAGAAGGCCAAAGTGACCACCTTTGTATAGGCAATCCAAAACTGGATCAGAATGGATGCTCTTAACCTAAATAAAGATAAAAGCGAGATCTTGATCATAGATACACTGCCCTACTTAATGTGTGCTGGTCTCTCATCCGTGTCCTCTGGTGAAAGTGGCACTGATGATGAGTGTTTTCCTCACATCTCAGCTATCTTTAGACCCACAAGACGTCTGTATTAAGGTGTACTCTTTATCAAGAATCAGCCCTTGTTAACAATTGAGCACCACGTATAACTGAGATAGCCAGTGGTAATGTCCAGATTACAATATTTCTTCACCACCTATTTAAGCCTCAGATCAGTTCCACAAATCGGAGGCACGTGCATCACTCAGTGGAGTAGCACGGAGGCCATGCTCCCTAGTGCCAGCCACGAAATTGGGCCCTCTTGCCCCTGGTCTGGTAATGACAATAATGCCATAATCAGGGTGCAGTGGGCCTCTGACACTCTAAGGCTTTGGTGCTATTACACCTTCTACACTAATGATAACTACACTCAGGGCTTTAAGTGGGATGAAAAAACTGGGAGGTCTGTCAGGTGGGGGGGGGAGCGATGTAATCAAGGACGTGGCTTAAAAACACGTAAGCTAAAAAAAAATCTGTGCTTAGCATAGTGTTCCCCCCAAGTGGTAAATTTGCTGCTTCTGTCATTGCATCCAGATAAATAATACAACAAGTAACATTCCACCTACAACAAGCCAGGACTATTAGCTTTGTCAATGGTTGTTAGTTGCATAAACTAAAAAAGTGACAACTTTGGCTTCGTTGTATATAACATTGAAAATGTTTCAGTTCTGAAGTTATGAGACTGTGAAAGAACTATAACGAGTCTCTTTGACCTTACATCAAAGGCAGTGAAGGGTGGCACGGCTGCAGAATTAAGATATTTATTTCATCTTGAGGGTGAGGGCAAAAACGGAGAGCCCGATAGGGACCCGTCTCAGCACCTGATTTTTAGGACTGCTGGTGCTGAGCACCGACAGGACCTGGCCCACTTAAAGACCTGGCTACACTCCTGACAATGGTCTGACCAAAAATGCGGATTTATCAGCCATGAGACCCCAAATTACTTGGCTGACCATGGGTCACCAGGTTCCCCGCAGAGCTCTGAGCTGGGTTTCGGAAACGATTAATTAGAAAGCTCCAAAGCACCAGTCAGATCACTTCCATTTCAGCCAGCCGGTCACACTTCTGCATTCCTGCTCTGAGCGAAAGTGGTTCATTCCTATTGGTGTGCAGGCAAACACGCCGCATATCCTTAAAAGTGGCAGGGGGAACCTTCTGGAACAATTTCTCAAAAACCTTGGACTACTGAACTAGCTTGACCTGCTTTAAGGGTTAAGTAATACCACATCTGATTAAGCTGTAGAGTTGAGTAGCAAGATGACTTAAACCAGTACTGCTTCATTCAACATGATTGCAGCCCCTACAATCTGTCCCTCAAGCCGTACTGTATCTACGTGGGATGGGCATAATAAGTTCACTTTTGTAATTCTTTTTTAGGTCTGGCATACTCTAAGGCAAAGAATACACATAGTGGTGAGTCTATATATACCTGCTCCACACTCTTCGCCAGATGCATTAACATAAAGAATTAGCGCACGCACTGGGATATGAACTGTGTTTAGGCATGCCGTTAACCAAGACCTATTGATTTTAATAAAATTATAGATACAACATACTTATAGGGGTTTTCGGGCAGCTTTCTTTATCAGTTGGTCTGTCAATGTGTCATTGATACTTTCGTTCCGCCTACTACTGCATACATCATGGGCCACTGGGTCAACCCACTTCAGCCTTTTGCTTACATATCTGTGAGTGACAGCATTCTGCTCTTGCACAATATGCACTTTCACACAAGAAGTAGTGCCCCTAGAGTTTTATCCCAGAAAATCTCAAACATTAACAAAGCCAAAAATTGACTAGGAAGGCCAGACCTATTGTTTATATGTATCTTTGGTGTATTTGATTCAGCGCAGCATTCATTGCCCCCAAATGGTTTCTTTGCACTTAAGGAGGACAACTGATGCATTATTGATGAAACAGGTATGTTTTGAAAACCTTTCAAAAATGAGTAATAGAAGGTATTCTGTGACCACCAAAAGGTAGAGTGTTCGGCATGTAGCTACAGAGTAGGCACTGTCCCCAAAGCATTTTAGCATGAGGTTTGGGGGGAGAAAATATGAATAGATGGTTGATTCTTCCGAGATTGTGCCAGTGAAATCTGTTGGCCATAAAGTCCGTCATAAGGGAATAACTTGCCTTACGAACAGAAGCCATGGACTTAGAGATGACTGCATCGTGCATGGGGACCCTATGAAGTGTGTTTCTTGCTTTAGTTGCATAGTCATTGTTTTAAAAGCGATACATCAGGTGTACCGAAGTGTTTTCCACTTGTAGTTTTGCCAGACGTTTCTTAGGGGCTGATAAAAAGATAAGAGTTACCATCACCTAATCTACATTGAAAGGTGGCCGTGACTACTGACATTTTTAGTTCGTTTCAGAAAAGGTAATACTTGCCATAGCGTATTCAACTGGTAGTAACAGGACTTAAAAACCTTTGATACTTGGGTATTAAGACCAAGGTCAGAATCGATATGGATCCCTTATTGGAAAAAAGTGAACGTACTTAGATACATACAGACCCATGCGTTGAGTCAGTGTGCAGAACTGGCACTGGGCAAGGCAGACTTCTGAATGTAAGTGGCATAAAGGGAGCGTATGTGGCGTAATGGCCAGAGCTGCCAATGGTGGAGCTGGGGAACCGGGTTCGAGCCTCGGCGTCTGCTCAACATCCTGTGATTCTGGGCAAATCACTTAATCTCCCCCTGCCTACCAAAAATGAATGTGTCCTTGTGTAACGTAACTGGTGCTCATGTAAAGCGCCCCAATACCTTCGGGTCGAGTTTGCGCTATATAAAAACTGCAACAAAAAAAAAAAAAAAAACAAGGCCACATTTGACCAGTAGCCCACTGTGCTAACCAGGTCACAAGCAGGGCTGCTCTGGGGATCAGTGGTTATCACATAAAAGGCTGCAAATCTAAAACTAGGACTTGCCATACCTACGGCAGGGCTTGAACCTTTTTTTCTTTCCTGCTAGACAATTACTGCCGGCCGTGAGCTCCGCAGGTGCTGCCCGAGGAATATCAAGTGATGTATCCCGCCCAGGCCCTCGCTTCTCGCTTCCGCTGTTTATTCAAAGACGCCGTCCAGAGAGGAAGGGGCGTGTCAGCACGCAGCCTACTAACCGCTAACGTTCAGTGCAATTGTTTTGTAACAAAGTGCGGGCGTGCAGGATCACCTTCACGGCTGTCCGCCCCAAAAGCTTTTAGCAGCTGAAAGCATGCCGTTGAATGAATTCTTAAATGATCCCGTGTTGCTCCGGGCAAGGCGGGTGGCAAGTGGCGCCTATCTTCAGGCGGACATTTTGCAGAAAAAAAATGTTTTAGTCATTCTCCCTGTGAGACAGCAGTGTTTACAACAACCCCTCACCCATGAAAACTTCAGATGATTGATTTTTTGCTGTACACCTGCCCTATTGGTGTACGAAAGTATAAATCGGGTGTTTCTTGGCTCTTTGGCGGAGGAGGAAGCCATTTGACACAGTGCTTAATTTGAGCCGGTGCTTGCTGGTGCTGAGCACCGGCACCTAATTGGTTTCCGGTGCTCAGCACCAGCACCTAATTGTCAACACCTAACTTAGGGCAGTCTGCCACATGGTGGCGCTGCTCATCTAATTTAGAGATGAACAGTATAACAGTTGTTTAGGAAAACAATATACATTAAAAAATTGCTAATACCTACCTCCCCAGCCATTCCTTTAGCTTTGGGGACCTGGAATAATCTGAACTGTCGCATTTACATGCGAGAGAGATGGTTAGTAGTTGTTTTGGCAGCGATGACAAGAGCGATGGGTGGTGAAAGCTGCAGTGGCCTCCTGGTCAGAGCCCTGGCACTTCATATTTTACAAATTAAGCACTGATTTAACGGCAGAACTGGAGGAGGACGCCCTCTGACCCACAAGACCACTGCCATGTGGAAATCTATACATAAAGGCCACATAGGGTTTGCATTTTTTTCCAGCGGCGCACGCATAGTTTTTGAATCTTTAACAGAGAACACTGATTCACTGATTTTGCAAAATAATTTGCATAGTCCCCTGGATGCATATATGAAATGTGCCATCTTTCTGCAGAGACTGAGACACATTTCTCAGCTTTCTGTAAATATTTGCTCTGCCTTTGAACATCATTTGGCCTTCTGTATTGAGAGCGAGCAATAGTGTATGTTCGTCGGCAACCGATCGCAGTTGCTATCACATTCATCTAATTTTGGAGGTGATCGAGCTGGAGTCTGGCTTGGCTCTACGAGCCCGTGCGCAAGCCGAGCCCTGAAAATAATTTGGCATGTAAACCATACAACAAACTTCATATAAAGTATGATAAAGTTTCTTCAAAATTTTAACCAGTGTATTTCTTCCACATGTCAAACATTTTGCCTTAGTGTGTCAGATTATTTCATTGAATTGAGAGACATTTATTAAAAGTCACAGTTCTTAAACAGGAGTTTAGGAACATTCCTGACCCTTCCCCACCCTGACGACATTGCCGGGTAAGTTCGTTGCCATGTGCACCTTATATGTGGCTTAAATTGTTCTTTATGGAGCAACATTATAAATCTATTAAATCCAACATAATAGATTTTTGTACAGTGCACATACTGATTTCACGTATTTGATGGCGCTCTCATATGTGATGACGAAGAAAAAAGAGACTATGCAAAATAAAATATTTGCTTGAGGTCACACAGTTAGGTCAAGCGGGGAAGCTGTGATTGATCACACATTTTCTGATTTGACATTCTGCAATTCAGCTATAGATGCATATTTTCCATTCTCTTCTTTTTTACATTATATGTTAATGCTTTATTCTTGGCATATGAGATTATAGCGTGGGTGGCAGACAAAAGCTTCATGAAGGCTCAGCTCATTTTGTGCTTGAGGGTACAAGAGGACCTTGAACTGAGCCCGAGCCAGGCATCTGGTTCGACCTTTCAGTGGCTCCCCCACCTCTATTTAGTCTCATTAGGCCTGGCTTGACAGCACCTCTGTATTTATGATGTATGGTTACCTGAGACAGATCATGGGCTGTCGCTTGTGAGATCTTTTGTTAACAAAAAAAAGGTCAGAGCAATCCCATTACTTACCATTGGTTGGCTTCATCGTCACTCTCATTTACTTGCTTCTTACTGATAAGTGTGTGCCGATTTCACATTCTGTTCGTGATTTAGTCTATTCGATGGTGCATGAACCAAGTACTGATTAATTACTTTTTTAGTGTCCTTCTGCGGCTCGTGTGCGGGTTAAAGTACTTTTTTGTTCATTTTCTTCTAGCACTACATCAGAGGGCATGTGTTGCAGGCCGTTTCCATGTTCTGTGTCATTGCTTGCGTCATTCCCCTCCCACTCTCCATGGTGTTTCTTGCCCCCCTCCTGGCCTCCTCCGTTGCCCGTCGTGTTGCCACCCCCTCCCACTATCTGTCGGATTGCTGCCCTTCCACTGTCCCTCATGTTGCTTGCCCCTCCCGCCCTCCTCCAGGTGGCCCTCATGTTGCTTGATCCCTCCTGCCCTTCTCCCGCTGTGTATGTTGGCCTGCCCCCAACCGCGGTCACAAAAAAAAAGCATTATGGCACGGCCAGTGCTGGACTTGTCATAGCACTTTTTTTGTAGCAGGTATTGAGTTTCTTGCCGACAGATTGGTCTCCAGACCGTTCCAAGGCCTGTAAAGAGATTGAAGACTTGAATGTTAAACACGCTGCTGTGTCAACGGTGAGTGAGCCAGAGGCATGCTTGACACCGAGTTCAGCATTTCAGGACAGCTTGTCTTCAACTGGAGCCAAAGGAAATTTTGGCACATGGCCACGATACAAGCAACCCTCCATGTGATCTGTCTTCCTGTTTATTTCCATGTGTCGGTGCATGTGAGGTTGAAACCTGACATAATTATGGAATTGTGGCTCATCTGGTAATTTTGGTAAACTTCTGAAAATGGAGACCATTGCCCCAAAATATGGACAGTTTGTATTATCTTTAGCAATTCTTAGCTGCAACTAAAAGATCACATTAAATCCTAAAACGAGAGGAGGACTGGCCAATAGGAAGTGCAAGGATTCAAGATGGGCAATTTGCTCTGTAGTTCCGGTAGAGCTGGCTAAAGTCGGTCACTTGCCGGATTTGTGACTGATCCTCCCCAGCCTTACTGGCCTTTCAGATGCAGTAGGTGTCATAAAAATTCCAGATTTTTCGCAAGCCCATGGCACCCTTTTTCAGGACAACACAGGATTTTAGTACCCCTCATCCTGGGTGTGGGCATGCCTTCTTGCTCCATGCGAGATACCTCCTTCTGAGGTTGAATTTGGCATATATCCTCTCTCTTCTGTTCCTGTACTAGACATCCACACATCTGTCCGTACACCTCAGCCGAAGGTGTCAGCGTTCCATGAATTTATGTTCTGTACTCTTCAGTACCTTCTCCAAGGAGAGGTAATACTCAGGGCCGGACTGGGAACAGCAACCGGCCCTGGTAGCAGACGTGGGGGGTGTTTCTAGTAAAAAGCACTGCTCCTGCTTTTGTTACAGGGGACCGATATTGAAGCACTGCTGCAAAACCGACCCCCAGTGACAAAACTGGCCCCCGTGGCCACAAAACCAGCCCCTACCCCTCTGGCCCACCGGGAAAACGCCCGGTGCCTGCTACGGCCAGTCCGGCCCTGGTAATACTTTAGGATCACAAAGCCAGCATTCCTGAACACAACACTCCACAGAGACACTTGGTTTTGCCAATGTTCTTTCAGCCATGTTTTACAGCTTCTTTGAAATACGGCTGAAAGTAAAAACAGAAGTGCTATGATGCAGCCAGCAATGACCGCATCACAGTGCTTTTAGTTTTTACTTTCAGCTGTGCAACTGTACATCATGGCTAAAAAAATATTGACTTATCCAATAGATGGCACACAGGCAAGACCTATTGGCTTTGCCAATGCTTGTTTCAAAATATAGACAGAGTGGGCTTTGGCTCCACTCTGAAGAGTATTCCTTAAAACTACCAGCTATTTGTTGTATAATTCTGTTTTATAAAATGTGTTTCCATTGAAATGCATTGGGAACTTTTCACGTTGAATTCTTTATCTCTTTTAAGCATTGTATTGTACGTTTTCCCACTCTGGCAAAGGCAATAGTGTGGGCTTTATTGTGAAAAACAGTATTTCTGCACACATCGAATGTAAACGGCATTTGTGAATGCCAGTGTATCCATGTATTTGCACAGTAACGCCCATGCTCTTAGTTTTGCCAATGCTTGTTTTTTGGACAGTTTTTTTCTGGTTGAAGAGTAAAATATAGCCCCAAAATATGCTTCTTTTTTTTTTTCTTTTTCTTTTTTCAAAAGCTCTTCTACTCTTTTCTTTGGTCGTTTACTTGTAGCTGCACATTTAAGGCTATCTTTAAGAAGTTTTTTATTGGTCATCCCATAATAACGGTGGTAGCTATAATGAGCTCACGCTACCTTCCGAAATATCATTCAGGATTTTTAGGTCGAGCCTGCACCAGGGCATGCTCTACATGCTCTCTTGCTTGCAAGACGCATCGCTAACAAAGTCCCCGCCCATTGCTTACCATTTGTTGACTTCATTGTCACTCTTCTTTGCTGCCTCCAAATTGGACAGCACAGGCCAAGTGTCACTTTTGTTCCTTTCTGTGGAGCATGGATCAAGCACAGTGTAACTGAACTTAATTAGTGTCCGTCCGCTGCTCGCGCTGTGATTGAGGCACTATTTCCTCTTTTTCCTCCCACCCATCCCTTCTCCGTGTTTTTGCCCCCTGTCTGGTGCGCTCTCTCTCCTCCATCGCACCTCCCTCGTGTTGCCTTCATCTCTCCCAATGTTGCTGCTCCTACCTTCCTCCCCTGCACCTCCCTCGTGTTGCTTCTACCTCCACTCTGCTTTTTTTTGTGTTTTACATATTGCAGAGCAGCATGGGCTGCTGTGCAACATAGCTTTAAAAAAGCGCTATGACGCAGCCAACTCTGGCAGCTTCATAATGCTTTTTTTTCTTGACTTCAAACCATGTTGCACAGCAGCTTACGATTCTGTGCAACATGCCTAAAAACATTGACTGAGCCAATAGAGCTCGCATAGGCGAGACCTATTGGCTTTACCAATGCTTGTTAAATTTATCTACTGGATCTTACAATGAGGAAAGCAATTTGTGGGTGCCCTTTTCCATCCCCCAAAACAGCAATTTTTACATTTCATGCATTCAGAGGCTTACTGAGAATTGCAGGCCGTCGAAGATAAAAAAGGCCTTCTTGCGTTTTTTTAATGGAAATTAAATACCCGATAATGAGAGTACCTTGAAATAGAAACATTCTTCCCGGGGACTGTTTTACATGAGGAAGAAATAATCGCCTGGATTGTCTGTCACACAAGATTCTGCGAAAGGGCAGAGTTTGCATCTCAAAAGAAAGCCATCTCAGCTGGTGCTGAAACACGCTGAGCACGTAGACGACGGGTGACGTACACAAATTGACGACGCGCTCTCTTAAAACCCGTTTCCTTAGAATTCTTTAGGGTGAATTGATATCCCTCCAGTGTTATATTATTGGTTGATAAATGTTAAATTGATCTACTCCTGCAAAAGTTAATCTTTTTTAATATGATAGCGTAGGAATGATTTAGAAATGAGGCATAAACTCCTTTCCAGGGTGGGAAGGGGAATGGATCACCTCCATATTTGGTAGGATTGAAGGGGAAGGGGCTTCTCCAAAGAGAAAATATTTTCCCCTTGAAGGAAAAAAAGTGCATTCTGCACAAGGGGGAATCCTATTCTACCTTGCGGAATTGTTTGTCATGGAGAACCCCGTACAGAGGGAATAGGAGACCTTTTTTTAAAGTCATCTGGGCTTCTCATTAGTGTGCCTAGATGCCTGCACCTATCTCAGCTTTCCATGTGAATGTTTGTGAACAAGAAAAAGTAAATCTATGGTTTTAGATTTACTATTGTTTTGTGAATAGGCACCAGAGGCCCCATACTGCTTTATTCTGAGAAGCACAGAAACTAGAGTTGGAATTAATTTGGGCCAGGTTTAACAACTCCCCTCTCCTGTTTCTGAGCATAGCAAGTTTTCACAAGTATAGAATAATATGTCAGACCTGGAATAACCCAATCTTATTTCCACGGAGGAGCAGGTAATAATAATAATGAATCTTGTAGAGCGCGTAGCTACTTGAAATAAAGTGTCCGAGTGTTAAGGTCCAGACTCCCGCAAGAGAAGAAAGCGCAGATTACCAAGAAGTCAACCAGACCTGAACAGCCAGCCTTTACATTTTTTCCAAAAAGAGTTTCAGAAGGGGCCTGACGGACTGAAAGGGAGAAAGAGTTCCAAAGTTTGGGTGCTAGATAACTAAAGGAGCTACCACCAATTCGAGCTCTCTTCACTTTGGGTATGGTAGCAAGCATGGCGCCTGCTGATCTTACGTTCCTAGATGGTACGTAGGGTTGATGACACAGCACAGCACAGACAGCAGCAGTCCAGGCGTTCTTCCGCTCAAAACGGGTACAACATAGGCATCAGGAGGACAAGCTTCCCCTGTGCACACCATTGCCAGCTTAGATGCCAAATGTGACCTTCAGCTCTCTTGAAAGCTTGACATCTTATTTCCCACTGCTTGATGCCATAGATACTAAAAGTAGCCCGCTGAGACTGGTATGTCTGGTCTGCATTAAGTTCACAGAACCTATGTATTCAGCCATTCAGGGTGGGGCGAGCAAGGAAATTGGCAGGAGACACGGACCTCTTGCTGGGACAAGGCACAAGGCTTTAGGTATTAATGACGCTTGGATGCTCTCCCCCCACCAATCACTGTGTATTGTATTTTCAAGTTATCAACCCATAGATGGTTTTGTGTAGTTATTCTGACTTCCCCCTGATTTCTAGCTTCTCAAAAGATGTGAGTTCCTGCTAGAGCTGGAATTAACCAGGCTGTCTGTTTTTATGAGTTTTTTGGCGTTGGTTTATGGAGTGTGACTGCCCGTGATGGAGAATGAATATCATATCTGCCGCTGTTCCCGCAGCAGGGGTCCTTGAAGTCTGCGAGTTTCCCCTCAGCGGACTTATAGAAGGCACTCGCTTTCATTTATTGTCAGGGAGACATTATGAATAAATGAACTGCAGTTAAAATAAAACTATATGCTCAAAGATGACACATCATCGAGGGAGGCTTGTGATCCATCTTTCGCAGACAGCGAAGCACAACACATACGCTTCAGACTGGCGGTGGAAATTTACAACTTGTTTGAGCAGTGCCAAAAGGTCAAGCCATGGTCACAAAGGAGCACTTAAGCTAGACCCAGTGTAAGGATAACACATTGTACATTAGCAGTCATTCATTCAAGCGAGATGGATGCTGGTCCTGGATCAGTAGCCCCTGGGATCTAATGCTTGTTGATTCTCAAGAACTAATGCATGAGATGGAGTCATGCTACAGAGCAGGGGCACCAGGGTAAAGCTGGTGACAGCTTAGCTGTTGGAGTTTAAGAAGACTTAGAAACATGGGAACACTAGAAGGCAATGGATTGATCGTCATTTGCTATCAACATCTATGCTTGTAAAAATGGAAAGTTTTAGTATGTGGTTCCTTCAAAGGGCTGCAAGATCTTGTCGATATACCACTCTAATAGCATATAGGTTTGTGGCAGTTAAGGTGGTTATCCCATAGCAGGGCCACTGGAACCACGCAATCCCACGTCTGTGGCGTTTTCCACATAAATGTGGATTTATTGAATTTGCCTCATAATCCACCACTTGTTGCATGATTTACAGATGCCAACTAAAAAATTCTATCAATGGAACCAAAAGTTAGTTGAAAAAAAACACCAAATCGTATTGACTAACTTTAGTTGCTGATTGCTGTATTCAAATATTAAACTAAACTGATGAGGTGCAACTTTGCCCAGACAGTATTAATATATGCTGAAACAACGAAATAATACTGTCACAGATTTGCCACATAATGCGGCATATTTTGCCTTTTCTCGCTGCACAAATCTGCCAGCCATGCTGCATAATTTAGTCCTCCGTTGCAGCATAATTCCAGGGACTCAGCCCAAAATTTACTTTTTGTTGTCTTGTCTTTTGATGTCCCTGCCTCTCAGCCTTCAGAACCAAAGCCTGGGAAAGCCAAATGCACTGGCACAGCCCTAAAGTCCATGGTTTAATGTGCTAATGTGTGCAGCATTAGCACATTAGAGCGAGACACACAGGAGGGAACCTGAAGAAGAAGAAGACAACAGAGAGGCTATAATTGTAAAGTAGTCCCTCATGCAGTTCAATGCAAGCACCCACGTGGGGGCAAAAGGATACATCCAAACAGCCAATAAAGTAAGGTGAGAGATGAATACCACACTGGGCTGTACTGTTACATGACTGATAAAGTCTCAAGCCAATGGATGAAAGAGGTGGGTGTGCGAAACCCAATGGTTGGAAGGGATTGTCCCAAAGCCTCTTTATGTATATTCTTAGCAATATAGATTTTCATAATTGTTCTATGCATGCTACTCTATGCCTGAGAGCCATTTGTGAATGCCGTAGAATGTGTGACTTGCACCTTCTTTGGGAGTCAGCTGGGAGCCCTCTACCCTTCAGAAGAGTGGTGCTTTCTGTTCCTGGCTGAGCAAGGATTTTTTCCATCCTAGACAAAGGGGCATTTTGGCATGTCCTTCTTCACAGCTACAAAGGGCAACATCTAAAAACAGGAGGGCAGTCTATCGCCCAGAACTGGTGTTGCCATGAAGATTGGCTAGGAGTACCCCTGAAAGGAACATACATTTTGTTTTGAAGTTAAGCCAATCACGAGGAAGTCATTCAAAACTATTCAATTACATATCGGCCATTGAGTCTAGAGACGTAGATATTTCAAAGGAAAGCAGAATCAATTTCTTCTTTCACTCATAAAGATTGTTCTGTGCTGCTGGCTGGATTCATCACACAGTTTAAAACAAATCAATTCTATTTTACAGGTCAATTGGAGGAGTTGGAGGTATGGTGACCGTGAAATTACTTGACCTGTGGGTCTAGTGTCGATTTTCAGATGTTTGATCATTTGTAACTTTATCACAAGAATCTTAGTTCACCCTTGCCTTTGCCTATCCAGCTGACAGGGCCTATTTTGGATCAAGTATAATTTTGATCTGATTCTGAATTTCAGAAAGATTCTGAACGATTGTTGTGAGGCAAAAGAAATGGAGAAAGGACAGTGATGTTGAATGTGTATTCAGATCAAATGAACAAGAAATAGTGAACAATGAAATCTCTTCTTTGTTTCATAAACTATCTCAAAATGTATCTAGACTGCTTACAATCTCTGTAAATAACTCTTACTGTTACCCAATTAATGGTACTCAGTTTACTAGCCCCGAAAGAACAGCAGGTTACGTCAACATTTCCAGGGATCAGAATTGTGCCGTGCAAATCACAGCAGATATCAGTGTTGAGTGTCTAACTAATTGAGATATCTTACTGGTTAAATCAATGCATTTCAAGCTTGTTTTTAATCCTCCTAACCTCCTTTAATATCTGAATGTGATGGCGTTTATGTCTGATTAGAGTTTTGGATTGGGTTTGGGATGGCAACTTATGCTCCAGTCCTGAGAGGCCATGATATTGTCTTACATTTCACTTCTATCAGCAAACAAATCCCCCATAGTCTCCTGGCATGTTTCTTCTGTTTGAAATCGTATCCCTTTCATGCAGGCTGGTTTCGCGGCTTATGTTTTATAAAAATAAATGGTGCACACGGGTCCTCTGGAATAACAATGGCACGTTTAATACACATTGCTTCATGGGGAATTGCCAGTTGTATCCTGGGATCAATAGTGGATTAGTAAACAGTACCTGTAGGGATGCTAGGCCAGTAATTGGAAACTATTCGAATTGTAAATTAATTGGGAGACTACTGTGTAATAAGACAAATTAACTAACTGCCCACCACAGGGTCAGTCTCATTACAGTTTGCCAGTTTTGTAGAAAAATGCCATTGTTTAGCCTTCATGACACTTTTCACGTTCATTACAGCATTCAGTGTCAAAGATATAAACCCTTTCAATACATAGTGTGGTTAAGGCTTCTCCATCATACGTTGATTTGATTATCACAATATCCTCTGTTTGTGCCAATAAGGGCAGAGTAATCTACAAGCCAGAGGCCAGGCCCTGCAGCTTGACCATGCACAATGAGAGAGTTGGCTGAATATGATTAAAAAAAGACTGAAATTCACTGAAAAAACTAAATGTTAGTGTCCATTATAGTATAGTGCGGTAATGATATCTTAACTTACATTTTTAAAAAAATGAAATTCACTGAAATAACCAAAGGTTAAAGGGACAGTATAATGAGGTAGGGTAAGATCTTACTTTACGTTAGAAAAAAACAGAAATTTACTGAAAAAAACCAAAGGTTAAAGTAACACTATAGTATGGTGATAAACCTTAGCTTACGTTAACAAACCCTAGTTATTCACTCAAAAATAACACAGGTTAAAGTGTTGTTATAGTGAGTTGTTGAAATAATATAAAAACCAATGTTTAAAAAACTAAAAAACTGAAATTCACAAGTTATAGTTTACTAAGCTGGCTATAACTTGTACCCATGCCAAGCACTGCTTATGACCTCACATATTACATCACTTGTGACATGTTAAATGACATCATTGATGACGTCACTTATGGCACCATTCAATCATTGTGACACCATACTATAAGGTCTATGGACTTGAAGAAATTCAACACACTACACCTGCAGCCAATTTTCTATTCACCTTAATGGGATTACCCTGTTAAAGACTTTTGTCAGTTCCTATGGACAACCCTCTGTAGTTTAGTAAAACAAATTACACATTCGTAAGATGGTATAATGACTGCCTTAAAACCATACTTACAACACTAGTGTGAGATAAGCCACCTCTAAATGAGGCACCCGACCAGTCTACATTATTCAGCAATTGTCAATGCCTCAAAATCTTCAGCGAAGTTATGAAAATAAGTATGCACACCTTATATCCTTGTTACACATAATTTGTCAATAGCCCTGTATTACAACTATTGAACATATGCATGTGCTCAGATATCCACTGGTGGATAATCTATTAGCAACAGAAGCTTTGACTTTTCTCACAGATTCTTTTGCAGCAGGCTTTGGTTTTAAGCCATGACCTACTTTAAAACATACCTCTGCTACCCTCATCAGGTGTGCTCAGCCTTTACCTTGTTTAACATGGAGTTTTACTGGAAGACTGCTAGCACCCCAGGCTTTAGTCATTTTTAAATGGAGCATCATATAACTTTCAAAATGCACAATCACTCTTGCCTTCAAGATTTATGCTATTTCCCTGTTACAGACCTCCACATGCACGCTCAGCAACTCTATGCTATATATAAACCTAGTGTTATCAGTGATGTAATCAGTTATGTCGCCAATGATGTCATCAGTGATGCTATCAATTATGCCATTTAACAAGTCATGAGTGATGTAATATGTGAGGTCATAAGCAGTGCATGGCAGATGTGCAAGTTATAGTCAGCTCAGCAAACTATAACTAGTGAATTTCAGTTTCTTTTTTTTAAACATTAATTTTAATTGTATCTCTTGAATGTTAACCCCTAACTATAGCGTCACTTTAACCTTTGCATTTTTCAGTGAATTTCTAGTTTTTTTTAACCTAGGCTCTTATTACCATTCCTAACTATAATATCATTTTAGCTTTTGTTTCTTTCAGTGAAATTCGTTTTTATTTTTATTTTTTTAAACGTAAGGTAACTACAGTGATTTGCCACATCACTGTGTACTCTAGCAGGGTATTTTTTTTTTTAGTATACAGTCAAATGTGTCTCATACGGAAGAAAATTAATACATGTATATTAAAAGGTCCAGCTGTTTCCATTCACATAAATTTACACTCCCAATATTTTTCTACACGTAATATGATCTTCCCAGTGCTTCAGTGATTCTTAAGCCCCGGAATTCGATCCTACATGAGTAATGCCTGAAAACTTGAAGTTTAAAACTTATTCAGGAGTGGTTCCAAATTTCTTGTGCTTTGTCTTCATTCATATTCAACACTCAGGAGTCATTCTGAGTTCTTACCTTGAGTTGTGTTCATTCCCACTTGACAATCAATCACATGTTCTTGAGGTCCTGCTGATTTTTAACCTTCTACACCTATTTGCCTTGTCTGGGAATCTGTCCTTGTGTTTGCTCACCCAATCTCCTTATACCCACTCTTTGTTCAGCTATTTTTTACGAATCTACAACTCTACACTGCTCTCTTTCATATTCCTTAATTTTGTCTCCCTCTAAATGTTTTGAAACATCCCTTCTTTTCATCCTCTTTATACAGATGTTTTGAGATAATCATTAGTTTGGAATCTCCAGAGCTTTCTGCTTTGTGACAATTATGAGTTTGGAATCTCCACAACTCTCTGCTTTGAGATAATCATTAGTTTGGAATCTCCACAGCTCTCTGTGCTTTGATTTTCTCTCTTCTGTCTTAGAACATATATACATATTTGCATCCGGGAACTTTTAGCGTGGGATAGCCAATTGAGTTTTTGGAAAGCAGTCCGTACCTAATAACAATACAGGTCATAAGTTGAAACTCCCTTACAGCAGAAAATGGGGTGGGCGAGAACATGGCGGCACAGAGAGTGTTCAACACCATCATGTTCATGTGCTATTGCTATACTATTGTGCTTCAATCGCCTTATGTGCCATGAAATGTGGCTTTGGACCATAAATCAGGTGATGGCCAGTGGTCAGCATTGCTGACTGCCTCCACAGTCAATGAAGTCATAGTATTATTTCAACTTTCAAAGATTAGCTTTTCTGTTTTCTGTCTTCATATTACAATATTATTATTATTGTTATTGTTATTATTATTATTATTATTATTATTTCTTCATATTACAATATTCTTTCCAATATTCAGTCTTCATATTACAATGATAATGATAAATTAGCATTTCATTTGTCACTCATCGTCACCGTCTTGTGGCTCTGTTGCTACTATTTCCCAACTTAATGGTACTCATTTCATTAACCTCTGAAGGAGAAAAGGGTTGAGTCTGCCGAGCCATCATGTAAATGTGTTATCTGCTCTTGCACAGAGATTTCTCATTTGTTTACATTAATACACTATTACCTGTTCTGCGACAATTTGAAAACAGCCATTTCACCCGAGTGATTTGTTCGGTCTTATTTAGGTTAGTGAAAAACACAACAAAAACTACACATTGTTTGTAAAAGCCGTACATTGATCTTATATCTTGCAATGTTTTGGTTAACAATAGTTCCTCTGCACGCTGTGACTTTTTTGCTATGTGTTGATGCGGTCCTGGGAAAGCCAAAAATCCTGAAGCATGTATATCCCAACTCACCCTATCAAGGATCTTTTTACACCGAGCAATTTTCATAAACCCTTCCCCAATACTGAGCTCTGAACCTGCAATTATTTTAGGTCTAAACACATCCATTTCTCCTGTCTGCAGATAATGGTTTGGTCGGTGCCCACCTTATTTTTCTACAGGGAATAAGTCTCCAGTGCTTATGCAGGGTAGGCAGATTCATAAAGTCTGATCGTGCTCTAAAATGGGAAAATAGTTGCTTGTTTATAGCTTGTGATCTTTTTCTTGGTGTATGAAAGAACAGAAATGTCCTCTGGAGAATGGTTTGGAGTACCTCACTAAGCAGGGTGATGGAGTCCAATTTATGGTATGCAAAATCGAAAACAGCATACTTTAAGTTGTAGGACTAAACACATGTGAACACATTTCAATATATAATATAAAAATGACGCAAATTCATCTAATATTTGTGAGGAATGGTTAGCTTTTACTGTTTTTGTCAGTTTCACTATTCAAACATCAACTGCTATCAATGCTTTTGTATGTGACGCTCCATCTGTAATATGCCATCAGTAGTACCATTCTTAAGTATCATATTGTTGCTTTGTACTGCATGCCTGTTTAAAGGTCTAGTGAATTTCAATAGAAAAAGAGCTGCTTCACAACGCGTTAAAGTCAGAATCAATTTGTTAGCATATTTCGACTGGAGGCTACAATTCCAGCAATCTTCTTCAGATCTTCAATTCAATTTTATATATTTGTTGAGTGTGCTCAACAAATAGAAGCTATTCTTTTGAGTTCAATCTATTGCCATATGCTTGTTTTATAGGCATTAGCATACATGCCAACCCTCCCGATTCAGGTGGGAGACTACCGATTTCAAGGCTAGTCTCCACCAGGGCCGGACTGGCCATAGCGGGCACCGGGCGTTTCCACGGTAGGCCGCTAGGGTGGGGGCCGGTTTTGGGCCCCTGGGGGGCCGTTTTTGTTACCGGGGGTCGGCAATATCGGCCCCCGGTAACAAAATCGGCCGAAACCGGCCCTCGCAAACTGCTCGGTCGCACTCCCCCCTCACCCCAGGGGGGGCCAGCTGAGCAGTTTGCCAGGGCCGGTTTCTGTTCCCAGTCCGGCCCTGGTCTCCACCTCCCGATTCCTGTATGCAAAAGCCCAATTCCTCTGCGGGCTTCTGCAGACAGGGACAGGCCATGTGTGACTAGGAGTTACGGATTATGCACTGCCAGTAATCTGCTCCTGCAGGGCTGTACATAACATTTTTTCTCACACTCTCTCTGCCTGCCATAGCAGTTTCCCCATGCTCCTGACAAGTAAAGAAAAAAAGCCTATATTTTAATTTAGTCCCAGTACATGGCAATAGACCCGATTCAGGACTCAGTAGAAGTCAATGAGAGAAAAAGATTTTCCCGATTATTTTTAAAAAAATCTCCCACTTTTCTCTTCCAAAATGTTGGCATGAATGCAATAGTATTACACATTCTTACACATTCCTGGATCACCTCCGTTTCTTCAATGCTACTTCTGCTAATATTAAAACAAAGATAGCTTTCATCTCTTTTAAAGTACATGTCTGTTTCCAGTTTAAATCATAAAGGACTCTTTATGTTTTCTTAAATGCAATAGCGAAAAAGAATAGACAACAAGTTTGAGATCTCATTTCAGGACAACAGACTGTGATTTTGCTGGTTTACCGCCAACCACGACTTATCACCAGAGGTGATGGTCTCCTTCCTTGCAAAGTGGGCAGATTGTGGATGTTGAGAGTGATGACTGACTTAGTGCTGTGGGTGATTCAGACATTAAGTAACTATGAAGCTCCATATCACATTAACAGCTTTGATTCCAGGACTGGGCTTTCGTTAACAACCTAATGCATTCCGGTACTAGTAGTCTTGTCTGGTTTCCAATTGACCGATTGGATGACACTAGAAGATTAGAATTGTTTCTAAAGGGACTAAAAACGTGGTGTTTCAGTGATACATATCCCATATGATCACCCACTCAACAAAAAAGGCTGCCACCTCCCCACCTGGAAAACACAACAAGATGATGGACAGAGTGCTGAAACTTTTCAGCCACTCACCCCAGTCAAGAGATTTGGGTTTAATCCATCGTTATTTTGTTCACTATGCCACCCCAGTTTGGACTCAGCCATATGCAAATCAGTCTTGACCCTGTTCCTCATGGGAACAGTCCAGCTCAAACTGCCAGGCCTTGTCTCAAGCATCCTGGGACCCGTTTCGGGGTATCACCCCTCATCAGCCAGGCTAGCTTGAATCCATCTCCCCACCTTGGTCTTATGCAGAAACTGTTTTGATTACTTTTCTGGAACAAGAGTGTGTAGTTGCAGAAGATGCCTCCCCAACTTGGTAGCATGCAGCACTAACATTGCGAAATATGTTAAGTTTTGATTTTAGCTGTCACTCAGCAACTCAGAGTTCCTTTTTCTCAGGTTCTCGCCAGCCAATTAAGAAAGTATTGCTTTGCGATATTGGCATACACATTCCCAGAACTGAGTCGTAAGAAAAACCTGTGTTTGATTCTATAGTCAGTTGCCCTCGCAGGTATTTTTTCTTAATGAAAACTGGAAGCTGGCGCTGGAATGCATCTGTGAACAAATCAATAGGTGGCGTGGAGCTGATGCATTTCTCACATGGAGGAAAATCATTTTTTGACAGCGCTACTTAATCTGTAATATTCTTCCAGCAAAAGCAATTCTTTTGCCTAAGGGATATTATTCGCATGAGTGTTCAAGGTAGGAGGCTTATGGGCGGGAGCTAAAATAAGACATTAATTTAAGGCAAGATTGTAAATTGCTTGTGGGATCTCCAAGCTTTCGTTGGGAGCAATCACGGTCAGTTCGGGTATGTTATTACTGCTTTCCCTCTGTGGCTGTTGTTTATTGGGTCCCTCACTCGACTTTTTGTTTCCCATCTTCTTCATTTTTACACCTCAGAACTGGCTCCAGGAGCCTCCTGAGGGTAAATATGTTCAAACCGTTAGATTTGTCACCCTCGAGTTTAACTTGTGTGATCCTGGGGAAATAATTTGTGCTCTTTAGTGTTGATGTAACGTTGGGTGGTAATTCCTGTGTCAGTACTCTAATTCAGTAATAATATTATCACATTAAGTGTGTATATTATTGCCCAAAGTTCTAAAGTCCTATTGGCAAAAAGTATTCTAAAACACAAATATTACATGCACTGCTGTAAATACTTATCCTCCTGTATGCCAGTTTATATCTCTTCCCCATCAAAATGGCACATTCCCAAAGAGGACTCTTGCTCCCTGGAGACATAAATTCCGCATGCACGAAGTGTAGGCTGGTCTCCCTGTAAATGGGGGGGCTATGGGTGCATAGGAGATTCCAGCTCTGACTTATTTGTTTATTTAATTTATTTGCAAAGTTTTATATAGCGCTGGCTAGACCCGAAGGTATCAGAGCGCTTTATATGAGGATCAGCGAGTTGCAGGTTACATAATTACATAGCCAAGTATAGACATAGGAGAAAAAAAACCAAACATGAGATTACACAATAATGTGAGTTATTAGCGCGTACACACGTCTTATGGGGAGTGAACAGGTAGAGGGGAATGGTAAACAAGGGTAAGGAATGCAGGTAGGAAACACAACGGGAAGGCGATGAAAACAATGTCTGATGTCCGGCTGGTAGGTGCCGGCCGAGGGGTGAACCAGAGCCAAACTCCTCTATAGCTGCATAGGACAGCTCCACCGGCTATCAGCCAAAGGTTGCTCGGGCACCGCGGTAAGTACAGACAGTTATGGTTTCCGCCTATGGGGCATCGTCAAAGTTCCATCGAGAGCATCGGTTACGGTGTTGTTCCTGTTAGAGAGTCTTCTTGAAGGTAGACATGGCCCTGTGATGTGGTTCTACTCTGATTCTTTTTCTTTAGAGTTCTGCCTCCTCACAGGGCTGGACTTGATTATCCTGGATCCACCTTAGCCAAAGTTTCATCTTGGAATACAATGTGGGCCTTGTTTTCCATAGCACTTTTTCTTTGCCAACAAGCAGCTGTGACAAGAATGCACAACATCACACTTATGGGTCAGTGCAGAATGTGATGTCATCAACCTATGCATTTTTATAGTAGGCAACATTTAATGAATTTAGCAGTCAGTTCTGCCCTGTGGATAGGGGGTGAAGGAAAACAAACCTAGACAGAGCCTCTTCTTTTGGCTTTTGTATATAGTGAACATATTTTTACTGACGCACACAGCACAAGGACAGAATGGTATGTAGCAGCGCCAAGTGGATTTTGGAAGACGGGAACAGGCAGGTAGAGGTACTGGGTTGGCCACCCAAAGGGAAGATATACGGTGGAGGTGCAGTGAACGCCTTTAGATTTTTAGGTCTGGCTTGGAAGCTCAGCTGTTTACAATACCAATTGTTACCAGGTGTTTAGAATACATATACAATGTACTTTATCTCTGACCAGAGGATTTATTCTCTCCTCTCATGCTATTGGCTGCTTAGTGTATCATTGAGCCTCCATTGACTTGCATTGCAAAGACTGAAGGACTTGTCTACCTCTCAAAGATACACTGACTCATTATGCAATAAATTGCTTGTGTCATGCATGCATTGTGTACAGAAAACAATCACTTTTTTATTTTGTTTTATCACTGCAGTAGGTTTTTCACAAAATGTTATGGTTAGGAATCCCACTTTGTCTAGTGGAGTCCGCTACATACGCTTATTAAGCCAATAAGTCTGTCTTTAGTATGCCAACACAGGCATTCACAAATTCTGGTTGCATGCTTGTGCACTTGAAACCTAACCTGTTGACTTTATTTATTTATTTATTTTGAGTTTTATATAGCGCTTGCTTGACCCAAAGGTATCCGAGCGCGTTACATATTATGTAAGTTTACTCAAAGTACATGTGGGGATTCATATGCGACAGAGCAGTCTTCATACAATGAAATAAAGAAGTATAAAAAATACAGAATTGAGGTTGTGTTAATAGTTTACTAGTGCTTGTTAACCTTGCATCGACTGTCGGATTATGCCAGGTAACAAGTCAAAGGGTGTGATCCATCACTGAGTGCTGTATCTTGTATCTGTGCTTTAACTCTTCGAGCTTAGCGCCCAGCACAGGGACAGTGTGTGAGGTGAAGGTTAGCACTCTAGTTCTTTCAGTCAGGGCGGTCAGCGAAGAGGGAAATCATCACAGAATATTCACTGGTGTGTGGCCCTCCAAGGTTTGTTGGAGGGGATGGGAGTGATGCCCTCTCTTTCCAACATGTTGAAGCTTTCATTGGCATGTAAAGATTCACCATGTCTGTCTCTCACCAACGTGCACGAAATGAGATGCATTTCTAGTGGCACAATTTTGGCCTTGGCAAATGCAGAGGGGAGTCCTTTAGTCCCCCAGCTCCTGGCTCGAGAGCGTCAGCGAGGCCGAATTGTATGCCGGGAATGAAAAGGCCTGCAAGAACCTCCTGGATGACAGCATGTGTTGGCACCGCCGAGGTGCCCTCTGGCACGGAGAGGAATGTTATCCCACACGTTGTTTTGTGAATTAGGTATGCAGGTAGCACGCTGTCTGCTGCTTAATTATCCGGTTGATGCCAGGCGTCCCCGCGGTGAGGCCACTGCTTGGCGCACGAGGCAGAGGTGTTCCCGGGTCACAGTTTGCCAAGACTAGGCCCCGCCTCGGCATGACTCGCCCCTGTCTCCCCACAGACGGGCTGCAAAGCCAAGTCGCCCCAGAGCTCACACCCTGCTCCCCGCAGCGGGGGCGCCGGCTCCTCGTGGCTGCCAGACCGCCTCTCACATACAGCTCCATGCACGTGGCTTCTGACCCTACCTTCTCCCCAGGGCTTTAAGTGGGATGAAAAAACTGGGGGGTCTCATAAAGGGGCGTGGCCAATGTAATTAAGGGCGTGGCTTAAAACACGTAAGCTAAAAATCTGTCTTTAGGATACTGTGTGCCGCCGGACTTGTATTTTGCTGTTTCTGTCATTGCATCCAGATATGGTACAACAAGTAACATCATACTTACAACAAGTCAGGACTATTGGCTTTGTCAATGGTTGTTAAGTGCATAAGATAAATTAGCAGCAACTATGGCTTGTATATAATATTGAAAAAGCTTCCACTTACAGCCCTGGTGACACCATGGCAATGTTGCTGCTCCTGTGTTTCAAAAAGAGAAGGGAAATCCAGAGAGAAAATGACTCTCTTTAAAGGATTTCCCTTCCCCTAGAACGCTCACCTGGCATGAGGTCATGCCGTAACTTCTCCACTAGTGAGAAGAGAGCAGTGTGAGCAGCGCACATCGATGTGCCTGCTGTCGCTGCAGTCCGAAAAAAATGGATTGCTTGTGCCAGGGCACAAAACAGAGCCCGATAGAGACTAACCCTGGGCGAAGTACTACGCTACGCTCGCGTAGTTTGCGCTACTTCGCACTACGCGAATTGCACGTAGCACAGTGCAAACACGCGTAGCGTAGCGGTCATTTTTTGCTTGCTCGTGGTCCTCAACGTCAAGTTGGCGACCGCGAGCAAGCAAAATGACATCCCGGCGAGACTTTTTCCTCGTTCGCGATCAGCAACATCAAGTTGCCGATCGCGAGCGTGGAAAATAAACCTCCCGGCGAGATTCTCAATGCGGGGAGGTCAGGTTTCTCATTGCGAGTGGTCGCGTATGCTCGCGACCGCTCGCGATGAGAAACTACCAGTCCGCGTTGAGAAAGCTGCTGCTCGAGTAGAAATCTACTCGAGCGGCAGAAAATGACCGCTTGCACTGTGCAAGATGCGGTTTTCACTAATTGCACAGTGCGAACAAGCATCCGGCACTGTGCAATCAGTGCGAACAGCATTTTGCACAGTGCACTACGCAGTTCGCGTAGCTACGCGTAGCTCGCGTAGTGCGAAGTGCACTTCGCGTAGCTACGCGTAGCGCTACTACGCGAACTACGCCCAGGGTTAATAGAGACCCGTTTCGAGGCCTCCTTAAAAAAACTACCGGTGCTCAGACCCGGTGAGACCCGGCCCACTTAAAGCCCTGCTTCTCCCCTTTCCTCTTCCTCCTTTTTACCTCCTTCTGTCACCTCTTCCTTCATTCTGCCCTCTCAGTCACCTTACTGTCTTGGTTCTCTTTTATCTCTTCATTATTTTCGCTTTCATCCTGTATTTATTCCCTTCCTCATTTCTTCACTGCTCCCTTCTTTCCCGTCTTCTTTTCTCACGTTCCCCTTTGTTGTTTCTGTTTCCTACATTTTTCACCCTTCCCGTCCTTTTTCCTTCTTTCCCTTCCCTCCCACTTTGTTTCCCCCTTTCTTCCCTCCTGCTTACCTTTCCTTCCGCCATTCCCTCTTTCCTTCATCTTCTCTCCTCTTTCCATTTTTTCTTTCCTGCCCGTCCCTTCTTTCCCTCTTCCCTTCCTCTTTCTCTCTTACTTTCCTTCTCTCCTCTCCTTTACCCTTACTTCCTGCCTCCCATAGCTTGTCCACCTTCCTTCCTCTTTTTCCTTCCTGCCTTCCATCCCCTCTTCTCCTTCCTTCTCTCCTCTTTTCCTTCTCTCCCTATGCTTCCTATCTCCCTCAAGTTTTCTGCTCACCACCTTTCCCACCTTCTCCCCCCTTCTTTTAGGCAAGGCTGGCCCAGCCTTGCCTCTTTCCTAGTGCAGACACTCCCTCCCTTCCCAGCAGCTGCCCTTCTCATTCATTTATCCTCAGCTAAGGGTGTGATTATAATGGCCGCTGACTGTAATGGTTATTAATGCCTGAGCTCTGGCTGCAGTAAATGCATTACACGGAATCGTCCTGCCACCAGGATGCGTACTGAAGACCCTGGAAACCAGGCACCTCCCTGCGGCAGCAGACAGTGCTCGTGCGGGCCCGTGACACCATTTAATTCTCACTCTTGACCCCTCCTTCCACAGGTGTGTGCTAGGTGTCCTATGCGAAGATGAACATGGCATTCAACGTCACAGGTGCGTTGGACCTGTTCGGTACTGGTCGAATGTCTTTGGATTACTATGCCTGAGACCAGCAGAGGAGCGTCGCCCCACTGGCTCAGAGCCAGCAGCTGAAAAATAAAATGTTATTTTATTATTGTTTTATTTTTCAGTTGCTGGCCGAGCCAGTGTTTGTGTGGGGATGGGCAGGGCCGGGCCACGGCAGATGGGGTGGAGTGATGTGCACTGCTAACTGTGCATGTCTGTTTGGCCATCCGTCTTAGGCCGGCCAAACGTACTTGCGCAGGTAGGTTTCTCCAACCCAGCTGTATTGCACAGCGGGTGGAGAAACAGGAAGACTCCCTGTGCCTGGGCGAGCGTTAAACAAGCCCGCTCAGGTACACTGGCAGTTTACACTGGCTTTCTCCATCTCGGCTCCTGTAGCGCATCTGCATACCATCACAGCTGCCTCATCAGAGTTGGCATAAGCCACTGAGCATTCTCCTTGATTGGTGTAGACGTTCACTGAATCATGGTGGTGCATCATGTGGAATTCTCCCTCTGGCTTCTTAGGTACAATGCCCAACAGTGATATTACCAACTCAGGCAGTGGAATGCCTTCAAAGAGTCCCGCCGTCCTTCCTGCCCCAACCTCTTTTGTCGGTTTGTTTTGTGCTATGTTTGTCATTTTTCTCACTGATCCTAAGTTCTTGCCCCGGAGCTGCGCTACAGACCATTATAAGGTATCCTAAATCCAAACTGAAAACCTTCTGCCAATATCATTGCAGCTGTTCTTTTCGGATCTACTTTCATTGGTTAATTTGTAAAAAAAAAAAAAAGTAAGTACTGGGGCTCTTGTCAGGAGGCAGCTTGCACCAGTCTATTTCTCCTGTTAGCGCTGCCTAATACAGAATAAACTACTAACCTTGAAAGTGGGGGGAGGATGTGGCATAATGACCAGAGCTGCTGACTTTGAAGCTAGGGAACCTGGTTTGAGTCTCTGCATCGGCTCTACATCCCGTGATTCTGGGCAAACCACTTAATCTCCCTGTGCCTACCATAAATGAATATGTCCTTAACTGGTGCTCATGAAAAGCGCTGGTGCTAATGATTAAGTGCTGGTGCTGAGCACCGGAAACCACCAGCTCAAATTAAACACTGTATACTTTCAAGCACGGATTTTAGGTTCCACCTTTCCTGGAGTATTGGCTCTTTCTCAGGGCCCATTTCCTGCTACCTCTACCCATTGACCTCCGAAGCAATTAACAAACACTGACTATGTATATGCAGAGAGCTTACACTTTTATATGCAATGGTTTCAAGCAAAAGACTAAAACAGCATTAAAGTGCCACCGGTTATAAAAGTCGCTCTGCCAGTCACAGAGGGATGTCTCACAAGGAGGGTCCCAAGCGGAGGGAAGGGAACTGCTTTGTCCACGTGGGGCCCTCTTTTTGAGTAGTTCCTCTGTGACTGGCAAAATGTCCTTCAAATGTTAATGCAGTTTTGTTCTTTTGCTTGAAATCGTTGAACATAAAAGTGTAATTTGATGTCCCTGAATATTCACTTTGAATGCATGTTCCTAAATTCTGGAGTAAAATCCCTCCAAAAAAGTCTTCAGGGGGCCATGCGCTACGGAGCCATTAGCATTAGTGATTCTTCGCTGCCGCTTGCTAGCATTACATTTAGAGATGCAATTCTGTGTGAGGAGTACAAATTTGCAAATGCATTTTCAGAACTCATTCCAATCAAGAGATGAGCGAAAAATTCAGATTGCCTTATTTTTCATCCCAAGATGTATGAAGGTAATGTCATACAGCTGCCTGAGTGAGGGAGCCAAATTGCAAATTCTCCCAAGTGGATCGATCCCGCAACACACGGTGAATGGGTCGCCAGGGTATAGGTTTACAATGGCGAAGCTGTTCCGCTGACTCATAACGAGGCTCAGCAATGGTGGAGCAGGAAATGAAGTCCTAAGTCTGCACCTACGCAACATGAGTGCACCAGTATTTAGCAGAGGATTATTAGAATTTTCTTTGTTCTACAAGAGGCTAGGATAAGCAAATAAGCCAAGGGCTTAGAACCTGGACTACCTCTTCTTAGGAAAGACCTTTCCCGCCCATGGGTTTTTTTTCTCTGTGCAAAGCCCTCTGGTAGCTTTTCTATTGCTTAAATTGTAAAAATAAATAAAAAATAAGTGAAGGGGCACAACGTTTTTCGTAGGAATTACCGCCTGTGCCTATAAATACTAGGGGTTGCTAAACACCAAGGGTGTCTAGTTTTGATTCTACCTCATGTCTCTTCCACAATCCAACACTGTCTCTCTCTTTATCACACTTTTGCACGTTCTCTTACATCCCTACTTATTTTTTTGCCACTTTCCCATCTTTCTCTGTCTCCCTTTTCTTCATTTTCTGCCTTTCTTTCTTATGTTTGGGTCAAAGTTTGATGATAAACAATAAGTCGTAGTCCCAAAAAATGAGAGCCTGTGCCCACCATCTGCAATCCATATTACAATTTGGGCACACTACCTAAGCCCATTCTGCAAGGCAAGAAATGCTTCATTTCATAGTAAGTGTTTGAGGGCAGGTGAGGTAATTTGGAGGTAATTGAAGAATAGAAGGGAGGTTGGGAAGAGCCTAGGAGACTGGCTATTGTCTTTTGGCTCCTGCAATTGTGTACTTAGTGATCAGTGCTCTGTGGAGACAGATCTGAAAATTTGCAAGAACTTGAAAAGGATCTTGAAGCCCTTCTTCAAGCTAAGCCACTGCACTAGAAACTGGGGCCACCTCACTCAGGAAACACACCCGATTAGCTGATTCAGACCATCAAACCCGGCTTCACACATCTCTAACACTTCGAGTTTCCTGCTTGAACTCCTGGCCTCAAAGACCAACACTCGTGTCCATGACTTCTGCCACTGATTGAACCCTACACCTTGCATCAGCTTCTCTAGTTCATTACCCATGGAAATTTGACTCATGACATACCGTGGCTCACTGGGTAAAACTACCAATTGCATAGTGGGTTCACAATTCAAGGAGACTGGTGTTTTTAATCTGCATTAAGATGCAGTGAAATACAGGTTTGGGACATCCAAAGAGCTAGACAAGCCTACCTTTATCTTCAGAGTTTTGGAACTCCTACAAGGGTTTCACCTTGAGTAGGTTCTGGGAAGGTTGGTGATTGAATACGCTATTGAGTCAAGAGTTAGAAGAGTAAGAAGTAGAAGTTGGTGAGGATCAGTCTCTGGCAGCGTTGTAGGAGCCTTGTTTCCTGGCTTTCTCAAGTTTGTACCACACTAGAAGCTGCTTAGATATCATGAGCCATCGGTTAATTCTCTGAATTAAATTTCCCTGTGGAGACTCTGGTGAGGAATGTGGAAGTTTGGGGCAATTGCAAGCAGGTGAAGTTGTCCATCTTATAAAGCATGGTATATAAAAACACCTTACAGCTGGAGGTGAGTGATATCATGTTATTTTTTCCCATCACATTGCATGAAATTTAATGAAAATTTCACAAAACTACACTTTTGTAGTGATATGTGGGTGGCCAGTATCTCACATCATTTTTATCTACCTGAGCAGGCACCTAAAAAAAAGTCTGACTAGATAATAGCAGGAGGTTGAGTCTTTTGGCGAGACATTTTCTCTGTGAGGCAATCTCCCGCTGATATTTCATGAGACTTTTTTTACCTGGGAATGCAGTAAAAACAATTATTTGATATCACGTAATGCAAAATTTAAAAAAGTTAAAGAATGCAACATTTGGGGAAGTCTGTGGCGCAGTAAGGATTTTGCAATAGGTCCAAATGCTGACATACTGACTTGCTCTCTGACATCCAAGTCTAAAATTAAAAAAGATTTCCATCACAGCCCAAACAAGATGGCTGTCTTTGTCGTCGCTGTAATATTCACATCTCCCTGAACTTGCCTTCTCGTGCATTTTCCTCTTTACTTTTCTCGCACATCGTGGCATAGAAAGTGTACATCAAAGAGAAAGAAATGAAAGTGTCTCATATATGACCACCTAGCTCTCCCCGTGCGGACCGGTGACTTCAATGGAATCTTTCACTTAAAAGCTCTCGAAGAGGCTGTCAGCTGAAGCACAATTTGAAAAAGCCTCACAGAAGATGCTTAAGTTTTGAAATGAGGACATTTGAGCAAGGCCCTGTAATAACATGAAGCCAAGCCCTCGAGGGATTTAGTCCTTCCTATTGAGGCAGACTTTTGTACACTTGTGCTGCTGGAAAGAGGCGATAAAGCACGGCAGCATAGACCTTCGCATGGCCTATGTCTAATCTGCCCCCATGCATTTCACGGATTTTGTATTTTATTCAGAGCTCTTATGTTCACCATTTTGTTCATGAGTAGCCCATTAGGTCCAGTTTTTTTCCTTTGCATTTTGGAAATTGTAGCCCTGTCCATCCCATTAAAATTTCCATTTCAGAGCCACTAATCCCAGAAACAAAAGAGAAACCTTGAACTGGAAGAGCTATTTGTGCATTAAATTGGGAAAATGGATTTTAATCTGAATTCTTTTTGTCGAATCTGGTAGGGTACATTAGCTGTTGAACCTGTGGGACTTCCAACGCATTCACATTGTACAGTCTTGGCAAACTAGCTTCAGTACGCAAAGTATATTCAGTTGATCTTGTAATGTTTGTTCTACAATTTGTTTACATGCATTGAATGCATATCTTACCTCTATGTAGCTCGTAGATCACTGATTACAATACGAATATTCAGTCACAGTATTAGTTTAACATCTCATAATGTTCCTTTAACGTTTGAGGAAGTTTGAATTGCACCGCTGTAATTATATTGAAAACAATTTTACCAATTCTCAATATCAAATAATGGGGTTGTTTTTAAAAAACAAGAACTGTGACACTAAAAAAACTGTGAGTGAAAACTCCTGCAAGGATTAGGTTTAATGGGAAACTATCCTAAACCTTCTTTTTTGCTGAATAACTCCACCCAAAATGTGTTTTGTGGGAAATTTCAATTTAGGAGAATTTGAGAAGGTAACAAACATGGTAAGTTAGCAATGAGGTGTGGAGTTTGTCACCTTCCTAAAAATGTTTTTGGTAGGGAATTTGAGTGTAGGAGACACTTTTAGAAGGTGACAAACTTCACAATTTAGTGAAATGTCAACACTTTTAGCCTTTGCAAAACCTCCATACAATTCTTGTGTAGCATTCCGCGAGCACGCGGAATTGCTTGTTCCGCCCGTTCGCGATGCGTTTTTCCTGTTCGGGGACGCTGTTTGCGTGCTCGGGGGGAAATATCTCGCGAACTTGCCCATGCAGTCGCCAATTGGCGCGGCCATCTTGTTTCACTTGTCCTGCCCGTTCGCGATGCGTGTTTCCTGTTCGCGAACGCGGATGTCCGATGGCGCATCCGAATGACGTGTTCGCAATCGCACACTCTCGCGGGATCGCGCGGCCGGCTACCAAAATCTCGTGGTGCACGCGAACGGATAGGAAAACTTGTCGGCAAACGCAGGGATCCCGGTAAGTCGCTACCGCGTGCGCGACCACGCATTTTGAAAGCGCGAACAAGGAAAAAATTCCGCTACGCCGCGGATCACTGAATTTTCGGCAATTCCGCGTTCTCCGCGGAACGCGGAATTGCTAAAATTCCACAAATTCCGCGAGCGGAGCGGATTTTATTGCCCAGGCCTACTTTTTAGGGGGTTGTGTCTCTGAAAATGGTATTTGTCGACATGCTCTCCATCTTGAACAATGTCCTGCCCTGGAAAGATCAGAGCATAAGCTCCCGTTAACTCCCCTGTGTCCATGGAGGTTTCTCACCCTGAAACTTTTGTGATATTTGACTGTGGATTTCATTCCCTGTCAGTTGCCAGTGTGTCATCAGCATGGTTGTCAGTTGCAATGGACTGACCTTCACATCATGCATGTCCTTGGTTGTGAAGTGCTGGCAAAGTGTAAACTCCTGCATTATATTAACCGCGGGCCAAGGTTGGTTACCAGCACCTTCTTGAACTGGAGTCGGCACACCAGGGGCTCAGTTCCGGGTTACCAAATAGGCAAATTAGGCACCGGCCTATGGGCCCCACTCCTTTAGGGCCCTGTGACAACGGATCAAAATAGTATTGATTTGATCTTGAAAGAAAATTACAATCAAGCTTTCTTAAACATTGCTTCCAAAAGATAGAAAAAAAACTAATAAACTCAAAGAAACAAAAACTTTACATTTACATTTAAGACTCTATAGAGAAAATACTGTATTAATGTAATGTACCCATTAGCATCTTAAAGTACATAAACCAGAGACATCAGAGTCACATAACAGTTGCCTCTTAAAAGCTCATCTTCTAGCAGATGTCAGCTTGTAAAAGAATCCGATGCATAGGAAATAATTTGCGAGGGGGGGTCCCGAAATTTCGACTGCCTAGGGGCCTCCACAGGGTTTATCCGGCACTGCAGTGGCTTGATGACATTTGGCCAAGTTGTCTGACACTACAAAGTTGAAGTGTGGTACTTCGGAGTGTAGTCGCTCTTCTGCTCTTCCCTCCATCCCTCTTGGTCTTCCCTAATATGTGTTCTCTTCTACTTTAGCTTGTTTGAGTTTCAGATGAAGTGGCTCATCCTTTAGGCCCCAATATCTCTTGCGTTTATGATTATATACTAGCTGTCCCTGGAAAAGAAGTTTGGCCTTAAAACCATTTTCAGGGACAAAGAGCCATTTTTCAGACGAGGCTCTGAGTTCTTCAGGAATAAACTTCAACATTATCGCTACAGGTGGATCTTCGATACCCATCTCATGAAGCATCCACTGCTCCTTGATGTTCGCTGTTAGTAAGCCACTGAAACCAGAAAAACTTTGCTAAAGAAACATTTACACTGATGGAAACAGATTTTGGCTGGTTCGTGCCCACTAAGCGCAGAGATCCCGCTCTAATGCTGTAGTTGTGCTCCATGAGCGCCCATAACGTGGCAGCTCGTTGTTTTTTCTTGGCTAAATATTGTGCCCTTATCTCAAAACGTCAATCGCCTGGGCCTCAGATAGTTAAATGTCACGGGCATATGTGGTTGATCGTAGCAACAGGCCAATCTTTAGCACTGTTGTATACTCTGAGTTTATAGGATATTGACACATGTCCTCTGGGTGACCTCCAGGCAAAGCACCACATCTACTATTCCACTGGGGCTCTGCCGATGCGCTGTGGGCATCACTGTGAGAGGGTAAGAGAGATGAGTATGTCCCTAAATATTTACACCCTCCCAGTAAAGCCTCAAATTGAATACAACTCAACACTGGTGTCCTGTCTCTTGGGTCGGTGTCTTCTCTTTGAATTTCACCGCCCAAGGAGCGCCAATCAAACTAGGACATACATCTGATTTCTGCGATTCCTGACAGCGCCAGGTGGTCTTATTGGAAGACATTCCTGTGTCATTCATAAGCTCCTACCCCTCAGACCTGAATGCCCGCTTCCCTGACGAGTGCACAGTAATGTTCTCAAAATGTGGCTTTCTGCAAAAACACTCATCTTGAAAAACACACTGTCCATGCAATTTGCGTTGGGTACCAAATTGCCCGTTTTACCAGAGATGATTGTCGCTAGATTGCTGTACACAGTCTTTCTTGAAGGCCTCACGCGGCAACGTTTGTTTTCCTCCTTTTGACGCTGCCAAAATGGCACTATGAGCTGCAAGCCTGCTGTTTAAGCCGGCAAAGCACAATGGCTCGCGAGACCTTTAGCATCGCTCTTCGTTCCCCTGATTGCATCGCCCTTCATTCCCCTGATTGCATCGCCCAACCCTTTTTGTTGCTTTTTATCTCCACTCTAAGACAGTATGTGTGTTTTTCTCCTTTCCAGGGCGATAACCCAGTGATTATCTGTGCTAGATCTTCTTAAAACATTTTTGTGACAATAGGTATGAGTAGGAAAGTTTTTTTTGTGTACTTCTTGCTTCTCCCACATCTGTGTGACAGTCATGACTTTTGCAACAATTTCTGCCACACATATCCTTATTCAACACTATCAAATTGCTCCTGCGCGATGCCATTGTGCGTAGTTTAATAGTTAGTTAACTTTGCATGGATGGAAGATGAAGTAATCTGGGAAACTGCAGCTTTACAGTGGGCAAAAACTGAGAACTTTGCAAAACGATGTTGGAAAAAACTTTGTACTCACTTTCTTGTGGCTAAGTGACTTTCTGTGAACCCAGGAGATCTAGATTTGAGTCTTTGTTTCCTCAGTTGACCACACCCTCTTGTACTTGGAAAATTCATCTCCCTATGTCTCTTATTCCCATCCCTACTAAAGCCAATGTATAGAGCTGGATCATGCCAGATGTTCAAGATACCCATATAACATCACTATAAATACAATGAAGCTAAGTGAGAGTCTTGCATATACTCAGTATTTTTTTTAATTGTTCTTTATTGAGATTTTAACAAATAAAGGAAGACATATGTTCAGGTCATACATTTGCCCGTTGTAATATATTTACATTCAAACATTGATACAGTGGGGCAGCGGACGGTGGAGTGAACCGAAGCTGCAAACTCTACAGTTCCATGTGGCGTTTGGGATAGACGACTCACGGCCCAGTCTCAGGTCATGCCTCGAGAAAGGGTAAATGAAGGGTTTAGATAGGCCGCCTGTGCATTTTCTGGTGTCACTGGAGAAGGTCGTGTGGTGGAGAGAAAAAGGCCCATTTCCAATGTGCTGAGGCTCCCTGTGTGGCAGCTAAACGCCCTCTGCGTGTGCCTTCCTGCACAAGTCCCTATGATGTTCCACCTGAGCGGTAGCTCAGGGCAATTCCAGTCTGGGTTCGATTGCCAGCAGAGCCTCTGATTCCTGTCCTCCTTGGCTTTCGTCCAGCATCAAAGCTCAGTCTGCCAGGCTGCCCCCAGTGGCACCGATGGCATAGCAATTACCAGCCAAATCTATGAGCCGGCTGCCCACTTTGTCTGCCTTATGGTGATGCGTCAGGCCCAGTAGACATGGCATGGGAGAATTGATGTGGTGTCTGCCTGTTGCATGAATGATGTAAGCACAGACAGCAGTTCAGAATGAACGCAGCACTGCAGGGTGCCACGTCATGTGGAAGATGTCGGCGCCGTATGTGCCACAGTGGTGACACAAGTTTGATGCTGATACATACTCAGTAGATATCCTAGAACCTGGTGTGATTGCATCCTTTAAGCACCGGAGTGCTATGTAACTTATCCTATGCTAAAAATATTACCACAGGGATGTGACGTCCCAGTGAAGTGTCAACCACTGCATTATTATAATCCTGGGGCCAAAGTTGATGGCCGGCACCTTCTTTATCTTCCAGGCGCTGCACCAGTGGCCTTGCCTAGATGACATTTAATTAAGTTGTCCTACTGAGTCTGACTCTACCAAAGTGATCTGTGGTACTTGGGAGTGGAGATCTCTTCTGCTCGTCTATCCATGAATCCTGATGTGCTCTAATAATTGTTCTGTCTCGCATTAGAATGTTTTAGTTTCTGATGAAGTGGCTTATCTTCTGAGGCCCAAGTTTCTCTGGCATTCAGGAATATATATTCACTGCCTCTAGCAAAGCGGCTTTAAAACCATTTTCAGAGATGAACAGACTGTAGTTCGACAAGACCCACAGGTCCCCAGGAGTAAACTTCAACCATATCACTTAAGGTTGATATTTTGTTTCTTCGATAGCTGTCTCATGAAGAATCTACTCCGCCATGATGCTCGTTGTTAGTCTAATCTATACACCTCTGGACACTAGATACGAATCATGTACGTACAGCGTCAGCTCCTCCGCTATGGTGGAGGAGCGTCGCCACCCCTGCAAGCAGCCCCAAAACTCGAAAAATAAAAACGATAATAACACAGGTTTATTATTGTTTTATTTTTCAGCACAAACAAGTCTTAAAGGGTGGGGCAGACGATGATAGGCTGTGAGCCTGGAGGGTGAGTGGTGCGCAGCACTATCAGTGCATGTAGGTTTGGCTGCCCATCTCAGGCCGAACAAACACACATGTGTACCGAGCTGTCTCCAACCCGAGCTGCATTGCCGGGTTGGAGACAGCAAAGCACAGGCTCCCAGTCTCCCTGGGAGCACAAATTCACAGCGCTCAATCCTGATGCTGCTTTCAAACATGAGAGCAGCATCAGGATTGGCCACAGGAGAGGGGACCCTGTGCAATGCAGCAGCAGAAGAGCACCGAGTCGGCGATGCAGTGAGAGGCAGGTAAGTGATTTTATTTATATATTTTTTTTCATCCCACCCTCGGCTCCCCGCCCCTGCTGCCATGATACCAGCCGCCACTGTGCATGTAGTCAGTGGCTACCTGAAAATATGTTGCAGCAGCATCCCTTCATCATGGGATTGCCATCGGGCACATAGGATGCTTGGACATCAACTCAACTTGAGCTTTGCTTCTGGTGAGCATTTTGCCTTATGGTGAAAACAGGTACATTATCTAAAAAATATACCTCTTTGTAAAATACTTATAGGTTTCCATGGAATCACGAGAACATTTTGACACACGCATGATACTCGTAATGGCATCACTTTTTAGAGAGGATGTTGTCAATTTATATTCAAGTATCAGCCTTTCCAGGGTAACCCTTGTCACAGATATTCGCCGCTGCCGAGAACGGGGTGATGTGACTGGTGCAGCCAGGGCAGTGGTACAGGTGCTGCCGCACTGGGCTCTGACCTGTGGAGGGGGCGCTGACCTCGGGGTGCTGTGTTTAGTAATAACTTATGATTGGAGAGATGGGGGGCACTTTTGGCCGATGGTAGTGAGAGAATCCGAGGAGGCGGTCATAGGTTGTGGGTGCACTAAAAATTATTATTGCACCGGGCGTCACCAGTGCTAAAGCCGGCCCTCGGTACAGCTACACCTGACGCTGACCTTGGGTGGAGGAGGGGTTCCGTATTTAGAAATAGCACAGGTGTCAAAAGATGAGTAGCGCTATAAAATAGATGAAATTCAGGTGAGAGGGGTTTTGGAGAGACATGGGGCACTGGTGGAGTGTGGTAGTGAGGGAGTTCGTGGAGAAGGTGGTTTTTGGGGGGCCCCAACAAAGATCATCGCACTGGGTGCCACCAGCGCTAAAGCTGGCCCTGGGAACAAGGTAGGGGTATACAATAACTACTCTTCATTCGTCAATAGCGTGACAACGTGGCTTCTGTCATAAGTCTGCACTTTTAAACATTTTCAGAGGCATCTCAAGGTCTAGTTTGACATGGCAAATTCATAATTTAAGAATTCTGATAAGATTTAGGAATGCAGCTCTTCAAGCTTTGTGCATATCAGGATTGTCAGGAAGTACTCGAAGCAAAACAACTTGGACCTAGGCAATCTCGGATGCTCTATTTTTAAATTAAGATAATTCCAAATAAAATGAGAAATAGTGATGGAGAACTTGGTGAGATGCATTCCCAGGATTTAGTGGAAGAGGGCTGGAAGAAACTACAACACACGAGCTTGGCCTCACCATTTACACACAGCTGTAAACTGCCAGATACCAGTACTTAGTGTTAGATGATCGAGGGTAGCTATTACACTCTGGTGCCTTGATAAATGAATGTACTTTTAAATAGGCACATCATTTGACTATCAATAGTGTTTTGATGTAATATGACAACAGTCCGCGGGAAGAGAGATGGCGCTATTTAATTGTGGTTCTGTCCAGTACAACCCTTTTGATACTGATCAACTGGAATGTTCACTAGGGCTTGTGTACTTGACTTGAGGATACACTTTAGATTAATCTGCATTGTGATGTCAGTCCCAAAAATTAAGTCAAGACTACTCCTGACACTCGGTGGCTACTCTTGTTGATACGTGACATCTTCAGCCAGCCCTTTGCTGTTAGTCAACAGGGCTTTGGCTGCTGGTCCTTGCAGTTCCATACTTACAATGGGAAAATCTAAACTGTTATGCCCAATTGGCAGCCACTTAACAGAGTTGCAAATGATTTCAAGGTGACCATGGTTTTCTGTGCACAGCTCTACTTGTTTCTTCTCCTCCCCACAGGACACGTCCTTCCTGCCTCTCGTTTTTAAATGCATACTCTGGTTACACGCTAAATAAATGCCCAGCGTGGGGAAAATTGAGTTTGCCGCATTAACATCTGTACACGAGCCACCTCTTGCCTTCCGCAGAGAACGCGAAAAATGAATTATCGACAGTAAACAGCCTGAGAAATATGAAATTATCTGTTGGTAAACCAATAATGGTGATTATGTTTGTGTGTTTGCAGGTAATGTGTTTATACCCTGCTCAGGGGACTGCCTGACGCAGACTAGACATTTTCCTACACTCAACACCTTGTTCCAGCCCCTCCTTCCTTTTTGCACTCCGCCTGCTGCAAACGGTGGCGTACAACCCAAGAGTAAATGGGTGAGAAGAGAGAGCTCAGTTCCAATGTCCAAGGCTGGATAAGAGGACATCAGCTTTAAAAGAAGCAAGCCCAGGAACAAAACCCCAGATAATGATGAGAAGAGCCACAAACACAGCACTGCCAATAAAGACCATAAGGCCCTTTGCCGTAGCAGCAATGTGTCGAAACATCAAAAACAACAAACAACACTGCCATAGCTGACGCAGAGCTCTAATGTTTCCTAGATTCAGACCACCCGGCAGGGAAAACACATGCACTTTTAGCACTTACTGGGGCTAGGTTGAAAGGTTGCATGATCTGTCCCTACTGTGTGTACCACCTCAGGGGAAACCCTCTCCCTGCAAACCACATCACTAGGGCTGGACTGCGGAACCAAAGCAGCCCTGGCAAAAATGCATAAACCAGCCACACTCTTTTTGTCCCCCCAAGCTCTGCAGTTGAAGAAAGAAGAGGTCCAGTGCGGAGGACTCGTCAAGTGTTTTATTTTATTTTATTATTTTATTTGCGCTCGTGCATGCTCGCCCCACCCTCATAGATGCCAGCTGCCACTGCTTTGTTATTACACTAATAGTGAATAATATTAAATTATTCACTATTAGTGTAATAAAAATAGACTACAATTAGCTGGAATATGAACTTCCCTGGCAGCTGATGTAGGTAAAAGAAAAATGCTTTTAAATGTGTGTTGTGTGCATGCTTGCGGGGGAGGGTTTGTTTATAGGAGAGACCGTGTGTGTATGTGTAAGCATGTGTGTGCAAGAGAAGATGAAGGTCAAAGGACATGTGATGTCACTTCTGCTACCCCAGCATTTTGGTGAATTGACGTCCATGGTTGTAGGTAAGGGACTCGGTGGTGGGAAAAATATCTCTTTTAGTTAGACATTCAGAAAATATTTTTTTAAATCACAGCCTGATTTTTGGTGTTTTTCCACAATGTGTCTACAAATCCTGTGTATATCCTAACCTAAATGTTATTTATTTTTAAAATAGGAATGGAATCTGCGTATGTGGAATTTTATAGCACAAACTTATTTAGAAACCCACCTAGGGCCATTTAGTAGATCGAGGATACAACGGAGAAGAGAGTAGGTGAAATGAGAGCTGAATTGGAAATGCTGGAGGGGCAAGGGGGAGGAAAGAGGGGATGAAGGTGATCCAGTGTACTGAGTGTGAATTATTATGGCCCTCTTCAGGCATGCCAGGGAGTTTGGAGGTTACCCAGTGGTGGGTTGTTGTTAATTGAAGAGTTGTGTGCTGAATTCCTTTCTGAAGCAGAGATACGTTGCTTGGTGGATTTTGACTTGTGATCCAGTTTCACATTCCTGGTGCATAGGGTGGGAAGACCTGGTATCTTGTCTTATCTTTCCTGCATTGTTTGACCTCAAGACTGGAGATGCTGCTGTTTCGTGCCTTGCACAGCCCTCCAGAAGGCTTCAAGTGGATATGTGATAACCCCTGCTTCTCTTTTCAGTTAAGTAAAAACAAGGGTTTTGTCTTACCGACCCTCCCTTACATTACAGTTAAAAGTTTTGATCTATAAGTGTGTACATTTTGGTGGAATCAGTACATCAACTAACTACAAACTGAAAAAACGCAACCAGTATCTTCTTCAGTGCACATCATCTATAAATGCTTAAAGAGTTCTGTTGATTGCCCATTCGTAAGATAACTTACTTGAAATACTTCGAGCCAACAAATTGACCTTTGTGGAAATTGGGCCCAATCTACATCATGACTGTTAGAAATGGGGTCTCTAGTTGGCAGTGGTTTGCACCCTGTCCAAGTAGGGACCCTCACTCTAGTCAGGATTAGGGAGTCACACAGCTAAGATAACCCCCGCTCACCCAAATGGTAGCTTGGCACGAGCAGTCAGGCTTATCTCAGAGGCAATGTGTAAAGCATTTGTACAAACACACACAGTGATACAGTGAAAACACTACAAAAGGAGTCCACATCAGGTTAGAACAATTGTTAATATTTATCTGAATAAAACAAGACCAAAAGATAAAAAATCCAACATACACAAGTCAAGATATCACTTTTAAAAGGTTAAATAAGTTTAGTCCATAGAAATCAATGCATGTTTTCTTTTTAGCACAAAGTACCTTAGATGCATCAAAAATCAAAGATGAAACTGGCGCTG
This sequence comes from Calotriton arnoldi, assembly GCA_963921515.1. Taxonomy (NCBI): domain Eukaryota; kingdom Metazoa; phylum Chordata; class Amphibia; order Caudata; family Salamandridae; genus Calotriton; species Calotriton arnoldi. Next base: position 1,878,162 of record CAWUFW010002831.1, on the reverse strand, counting down.
GGGAGGAGAGGCACCAGAAAACAAAGTTATGCGTTGGTTCCTTAATCCACAGGGGAGATAATGCGTTGGTTCCCTACTGCTAGGCAGGGGAGGTGATGCGTCGGTTCCTTACTGCCTCGAATTCGGGACACACGGCCTCGGTTCCTTACTGCGGCGGCGACGAAGAGTCGGCGTCGAGGGACGATGCGTCAAAAATTCAGATGCACTGCGTTGATGCGGTGAAGCAGGTGCTGTGTCGATTTCACAGCTGCGATGAAGTGCTGCATCGGAGTCAGGGTGGGTGCCACCGACGTTAGTGACACAGTGCTCGGGACTTGCTCTGCATTGGTTTCGGTTCTTCAGCCACCAAGCTGGCGCTGCATCAATCTTTCAGCTACATGGCAGGTGCTGCATCGAGAAAACGGGCGCTGAGAATCGATGCATGGATTTTCTCACCAGGGCACACTTCCATGGGCCCAGGAACTGGAATTAGCACCACTTGGCAAGTCAGGGCTCTCAGCATAAGAGCCCATGCACTGGCAGGTGAAGTTTTTGATGGCTCTGAGACTTCTTAACAGGAGGCAAGCATGCACAAGCCCTTGTGATAACCTTGGAAGCAGGATAGAGAAAGCAAAGTCCAGTCCTTTTACTCCCATGACAGAAGCAGCAGGCCAGCACAGCAAAGCAACGGGCAGAGTGTCAGTCCCTCCTATAGCATCCAGCTCTTCTTCCTGATAGAAGTCCTTAATCCAGAAGTGTTCTGATTTTGGGGTGTCAGAGGTCCAATACTTATACCCCTTTCTTCCTTTGAAGAGGGCAAACTTCAAAGGAAAGTCTTTGTAGTGCACACAATCCTACCTCTCCCTGACCTGACTCCAGACACACTACAGGGGGGGTGGAGACAGCTTTGTGTGAGGAAAGGCACAGCCCTATCAAGGTGTCAGTGACAACTCCTCCCACCACTCTATTTCAGGAAAGTCCATTAGCCTAGCGATGGGCCATCAGGATATACAAGTGTTACAGCAAACAAATGATGGACGGAATGCCGACAATGCAAACATTCTCCCCCAGTCAAAAGATCTGGGTTAAATCCATCGTTCTTTTGCCCACTATGCCACCCCAGTTTGGACCCAACCATATGCAAATCAGTCTTGACCCTGTGCCCCATGGGAACAGTCCAGACCAAACTGCCAGTCCAGGTCCTCCCTGGACCGGAAACAAGCATCCTGGGACCGGTTTCAGGGTATGTCACCCTTCTTCAGCCAGGCTAGCTTGAACCCAGTGGCACAGTGAGCAAGGGACCCACGTCTGGGCATACCCATCCCACTTAGGGCGAAAAGTGTTACAGCAAACAAATGATGGCCGGAATGCTGACAATGCAAACATTCTCCCCCAGTCAAAAGATCTGGGTTAAATCCATCGTTCTTTTGCCCACTAAGCCACCCCAGTTTGGACCCTGCCATATGCAAATCAGTCTTGACCCTCTGCCCCATGGGAACAGTCCAGACCGAACTGCCAGGCCAGGTCCTCCCTGGACCGGAAACAAGCATCCTGGGACCGGTTTCAGGGTATGTCACCCTTCTTCAGCCAGGCTAGCTTGAATCCAGTGGCACAGTGAGCAAGGGAACCACGTCTGGGCATACGCATCCGACTTTGGGCAAAAAGTGTTACAGCAAACAAATGATGGACGGAATGCTGACAATGCAAACATTCTCCCCCAGTCAAAATATCTGGGTTAAATCCATCGTTCTTTTGGCCACTATGCCACCCCAGTTTGGGCCCAGCCATACGAAAATCAGTCTTGACCCTGTGCCCCATGGGAACAGTCCAGACCGAACTGCCAGGCCAGGTCCTCCCTGGACCGGAAACAAGCATCCTGGGACCGGTTTCAGGTTATGTCACCCTTCTTCAGCCAGGCTAGCTTGAATCCAGTGGCACAGTGAGCAAGGGACCCACGTTTGGGCATACCCATCCCACTTAGGGCGAAAAGTGTTACAGCAAACAAATGATGGACGGAATGCTGACAATGCAAACATTCTCCCCCAGTCAAAAGATCTGGGTTAAATCCATCGTTCTTTTGCCCACTATGCCACCCCAGTTTGGACCCAGCCATATGCAAATCAGTCTTGACCCTGTGCCCCATGGGAACAGTCCAGACCGAACTGCCAGGCCAGGTCCTCCCTGGACCGGAAACGAGCATCCTGGGACCGGTTTCAGGGTATGTCACCCTTCTTCAGCCAGCTAGCTTGAATCCAGTGGCACAGTGAGCAAGGGACCCACGTCTGGGCATACCCATCCCACTTAGGGCGAAAAGTGTTACAGCAAACAAATGATGGACGGAATGCTGACAATGCAAACATTCTCCCCAGTCAAAAGATCTGGGTTAAATCCATCGTTCTTTTGCCCACTATGCCACCCCAGTTTGGACCCAGCCATCAATTGTTTCTTTTGCATTTATCGCCCTAAGTGGGAAGGGTATGCCCAGACGTGGGTCCCGTGCTCACTACACCACTGGATTCAAGCTAGCCTGGCTGAAGAAGGGTGATGCCCTGAAACCGGTCCCAGGATGCTTGTTTCCGGTCCAGGGAGGACCTGGCTTGGCAGTTCGGGCTGGACTGTTCCCACAAGGAACAGGGTCAAGACTGATTTGCATATGGCTGGGTCCAAACTGGGGTGGTGTGGTGAGCAAAAGAATGATGGATTTAACCCAGATCCTTGTGACTGGGGGTGAATGTTTGCATTGTCCAGCATTCCGTCCATCAATTGTTTCTTTTGCATTTGTCGCCCTAAGTCGGAAGGGTATGCCCAGACGTGGGTCCCGTGCTCACTACATCACTGGATTCAAGCTAGCCTGGCTGAAGAAGGGTGATGCCCTGAAACCGGTCCCAGGATGCTTGTTTCCGGTCCAGGGAGGACCGGGCTTGGCAGTTCGGGCTGGACTGTTCCCACAAGGAACAGAGTCAAGACTGATTTGCATATGGCTGGGTCCAAACTGGGGTGGTGAGCAAAAGAATGATGGATTTAACCCAGATCCTTGTGACTGGGGGTGAATGTTTACATTGTCCAGCATTCCGTCCATCAATTGTTTCTTTTGCATCAGGATATACAAGGCACACCTCAGCTCCCTTTGTGTTACTGTCTAGAGTGAATGCACAAGAGCCCAAATGTCAGCCAGCCCAGACATGTATTCTATAGACAGGTAGAGGCACAGAATGGTTAAGCAAGAAAATGCCCACTTTCTAAAAGTGCCATTTTCAAACACGCAATTTAAAAACCAACTTCACCATAAGATGTATTTTTAAATTGTGAGTTCAGAAACCTCAAACTCCAAATCTCTATCTGCTCCCAATGGGAAATTACACTTGAAAAATAGTTCAAGGCAATTCCCATGTTACCCTATGGGAGAGATAGTCCTTGCAATAATGATAAACGAAAATTAGCATTATTTCACTATTAGGACATGTATAAGACACACCAGTACATGCCCTACCTTTTACATATACTGCACCCTGCCCATGGGGCTGCCTTGGGCCTACCTTAGGGGTGACTTACATGTAATAAAAGGGAAGGGTGGGGCCTGGCAAATGGGTGCACTTGCCAGTTCGAAATAGCAGTTTAAAACTGCACTCACAAACACTGCAGTAGCAGGTCTGAGACATATTTGCAGGCTACTCATGTGGGTGTCACAATCAGTGCTGCAGGCCCACTAGCAGCATTTGATTTACAGGAACTAGGCACCCCTGGTGCACTGCACTGGGGACTTACTAGTACATCAAATATGCCAATCATGGATAAACCAATCATCAACACAATTTAGACAGATAGCATATGCACTTTAGCACTGGTTACCAGTAGTAAAGTGCCCAGGGTCCTAAAGCCAACAAAAAAAGGTCAGACAAAATAGGAGGAAGAAGGCAAAACGTTTGGGGATAACCCTGCTAAAAGGGGCTGGTCCAACAATGGCAAAAACCAGCCATGACAGAGCAGCACCGGAGCTAAGATCCAGGGACTTCGCATGAGTTAATTCTTCAGTCCTCATGCGCCTGGGACAGACAGACAAGTCTTCCAGTCACCAAGGAGCAAGACCTTTGAGCACGCGTTATCCTCTCCTTCACTGTATCCTGCAGCTCTTGAACACGGTCTTGTTTAAGAACTTGCTGGAAAAAATATAACAGATCCTTGGTCTACATTCTTCTCCCACTTCTGCAGCCTTGTACCCTCATTTCCCCATTCTCCTTTACCATTGTTTATATGAGCTGTGGTCCACCGCATGCACCCTCTCCCTCTTCCATCAGTGGCTACTTTGATGTATGGCGCTAAAATAATCAAACACATAAATATACTTTGTACCTCCACTAAGGACTTGCAGATCAGTAAATATATAGCCTCCTGGAGTGTGGATGCTCACTTCCCATTGACCAATAGCATTGCCATGACTATGGGCGTGGCCTGTTGCCCAGTGGTTAGACCGCCACATGGTTGCTGATTACGAGCTGTAGCCATCATCTCTTGGTGATGTTGGTAAGTTGGGCAGAGATGTGTGAAGTTGTTTTATGTGTATTATGTTATTTGTGTAGTGCTTACTACACCTATGTGGGGCGCTTAAGTGTTTGTCCATGCGGTCGGACGCTACACCATGTGAGCATTTAGTTGGAAAATGGAGTCATCTCTTTGAGCCTGTTTGGGAAGTGTTCCAGGTCATGCGTGGAGATCACCAAGGTGCAGGTATCCTGCTACAGGAATTTGTGTTGTGATGGATAAGGAAGTCTGAAAGATAGGCACGTATTTATTTTATATGTGTCATGCTGCCTGGACTGATTAACTTGCAGGTCCCTTTACTGTGTTGGAAGTTTATATTTTATGTTCTTGATCTGATTTTCCATGCTGGCTTCGGCAGGGGCTTCCTCCACTCTGTGATCTTATGGATCTGTAAGAGGTAACCGACGTCGACAAAGAGAGGGGGATATTCAGAGATCTGCCTGGATGGACTGCTGGACAATGCAAACATTCACCCCCAGTCACAAGGATCTGGGTTAAATCCATCATTCTTTTGCTCACCACACCACCCCAGTTTGGACCCAGCCATATGCAAATCAGTCTTGACCCTGTTCCTTGTGGGAACAGTCCAGCCCGAACTGCCAAGCCAGGTCCTCCCTGGACCGGAAACAAGCATCCTAGGACCGGTTTCGGGGTTTCACCCCTCTTCAGCCAGGATGCTTGTTTCCGGTCCAGGGAAGACATGGCTTGGCAGTTCGGGCTGGACTGTTCCCATGAGGCACAGGGTCAGACTGATTTGCATATGGCCATGTCTGAACTGGGGTGGCGGAGTGAGCTAAAGAATGATGATGGATTAAACCCAGATCAGTTGACTGGGGGTGAGTGCTTGCAATGTTCAACTCTCCGTCCATCATCCCCTTTGGTTTTGCTATGGATGGACTGCCCAACAGTCTTCTTTTATATGATTGTGATTATGAGTTGTCAGTGGAAGAGATTTACCAGGACTGACTGTGTTATCGTCCTGTTTTTTGCCATTATAAGACGTCAGTGCTCAGAGTATGTGACTGTCAGGGACCCGCAGGGTAGAATATGTTAGAGTCCTCTGGTGGCCAGGGATTTGTGGCAGATGCTTTTGATTTAGGCAGGCCTCTCTGGTTAGTACTGAGCGGTTGTGTTACATGCTTGGATAGCCTGTATCTGTGCCGCTCTGTTGCTAGCAGGTGCCACAGTCCCTTTCTCACATTATATGCCTGCCATCTCTTTAGGCCATGGTTTGATTTGGGGGATATTGCTGTTTTATTCGCTACCACGCCCTCCTTGTTCTTGGGAACTGTTTGAAGCAGGTTAACAATAGTTTTATGCATTACATAAAAACAGGACATGAGCACTAAAACCTCTGCAAACTATCAAATATTTCCCCCCGTCATTTGGCATTTTACGTGTTTTTCTTCTCTCACCATAAAGAAAGATAATAGTGCAATTGGGTGCCATAAAATGTGCCAAGTGTAGAACAGAAATAGAAGCTGGCTGATGCATTAACTCCCAAGAAATCGTCATTGGCGCAATTACAAGGCAACTGCTAACCTCTCGCGCTCGGCGCGCGCTGCCGGCAATGATAGTAATTTGTTAGCAGCCTTCCTATTCGTGGTAGCGGTTATTATAGCTGCAGTCACTCACTGCCACTTGGCCAGCTGCCTCGCTCCACATCTACAGGGTTCACTGTGACAGGCCTGTCGCAGAAGGCCCCTCGCGACCTTCGGACCAGGGGCGCGCGCTTCGCAGTGACGAGCGTGTTCGCTTTTTTGTAAAGTGCCTTATCCTGGATTTTAAACTCTTTGTAAGGGCTTGCAAATTTGGCGGATAAAGGAATCGAGGTACACGATCATGGAGAATGGTGCCCAGGGTCCCATAATTCTGTCAAATTTAGAAGCAGGGACAAAAATTCCAGTTTGCTAGGTACAGTCGGCAAAAACACTAGCCTTTACCCCCAATTTTTTAGGCAGCAGAAATCCTGATTCAAATAAATATAGATTGAGGAGCATGGAGCATATCAATAAAAAATCGTGTTTCACCATTTTTATTTTTTGCAATGTAATTTACAATTAAATTCGTTTTCTTTCTGGATCATGCTACAGATTTATTTTGCTGCAACCAACTTAAAACAAATACATTGCTTCATAAATTAGTTACTAATATAAATTTAAAAAAGGAAACTGTTTTGATAAGTTCTTTCTTCCTTTTTTTGAAAAGGGTGCGGAATTGTTTGCTCTGTTCTTTACACCGGTGCTAAATGAATTTGTTTCAAGTGTCCCAGTGAAATTCTTTATGGAATATGGCTGACAAATGTTGCCGCTTACTTGAGTCCCTAGGTGGGTCGATGGAATGCTGTTGGCCGACACCATTATGAAACAGATCAGTTTGTCATCGTGAAGCTAATGGGGTTATAATTTAGGGAGCCATTTTTATTTATATATATAACCATAACTATACAGTGGTGACTGCCACTGTGTAGTATATATATATAAACATTTTATCGTGTATATATATTTATATATTATATTATGTTATATTATATAAATATATATATATATATATACATACACACTACACAGTGGCAGTCACCACTCTATAGTTATGGTCCAGCTACACTTCCTATTGAAAAGGCATTTTTTATTTTGCCTGGAAAATAAACCAACTTGGTGGTGGATTAAACCCTTTGTGATCGCCTGATTTGACCTATATTGGAATTGTGAAAGTCGGCGCGCTCCGCCGGCATTGGCGATCCGCCTGCCTAGGACGGGGGGAGACGGAAGGAGCAACGTAATTTGGAATATAAATATATATATATATATATACATACACACTACACAGTGGCAGTCACCACTCTATAGTTATGGTCCAGCTACACTTCCTATTGAAAAGGCATTTTTTATTTTGCCTAAAACTTTTGTCCCCAATGATGGAGCTACATCAAATGTGGTAGTGTATGTAACTGAGGTGCAGCATAGCAATTGTTGAGCATTTCCATTCTGGAGAAAAAAAGATTTGTTTTCCACACTTTAGCTCCCTCTGGAAATTTTTCTTGCTGCTTAAAGCAAAAAACAGTGAATAAATGTATGCCAAACTTTGCATTAAAGAAGACCATTACTCAGAAAGCATGCTTTTCTTGGTTTGCCGTAAATCCCTTCAGTAATTTTTGACGTACATGTTATTAAAAAAGGAGTCAGGTTAGTTTGAAAGGGTTTATCATTTTGTATATTTTTCTGAAAAGCCATTTGCATTTTTCCTTATAATGTTTGCACCTTTTAGTGAATATGCATGCAATTTGGCAGACACTGGGGGCCTAATTACGATGTTGGCGATGTTGCGGTCTGGAACCGGACCGACCATAGGTCGGCGGTTCCGACCGCCGGATTTGGATGTGACCGCCCTATGGGCGTTCGGAAACATCCATTTCCCACTGGCAGCTTGTGCTGTGGGTGGAAAAGGCCCGCAGCACATGCTGCCATTGGGAAATGGATATTTTCAAACATCCCTGCACCGTGTGGCAGGCACCATGCGGTGCCTGCCACTCGGTGCAGGGATGTTTAGGCCCCATAGCCAGGGGGGAACAGAGCCCTGCTAGGGGCCCCCAAAAACACTTTCCGACAGCCTTTCCATGTCGGAAAGGCTGACATGAAGAGGCTGTCGGAAAGTGCCATCATAATCCTGACGGCGGAGCCAAGCCTGACTCCGCCGTCATTAGGGGGTTATGGTGGCTTCAGACGGGCCCTTTGAGCCTGTTGGAAGTGCATCGGAATCCACCCGCAGGTTTCACTCTGACCGCCGTCATCCTAATATGGCTGTCGGACTGAAACCTACGATGTTGGGTGGAAAGCCTCTGGCAGCTGGTCAAAGACTTTCTGCCCTACATCGTAATCAGACCCTTAGTATTTTGAAATTACTCTGTATATTTTCACATTTGTGTTGATTCATCAAGGGAGTGGGACGCTCCAGATTAAAATTAAGTGGAGTCAAAAATGTGTTTGTTTGCTAATAACTTTGGCACTGCGGGAGGAATCTTCACAAAATTTGGCAGATGCATGGAGAAATGAGTTTTATATTGATAAATGAGTTTTATATTGATACGTAATTTGTTTGTGTGAATCTTATCAATGTAGACGAAAAGAAAAGTGGGAGCAATATAATTTTCATTTGTTTATAACTTTATTGCTGTTTGATGAATTGTAGTAATGAAGAAGGATGCTTCGTAGTCCATATAAGTAGTAAGTAGGTTTATTCAGGATAAGTTGTTATGATGTAAAGTAGAGCCCCACCAGGAGCAGCCTTCCTGCTGCTCAGCCCATCCTCCAACTGACACTCTCCACATCCAGGCATCCTCACATTCCATTACATCACCATGCACACCAACATTCCACAGCACATTCACTCTGGCTGAGCAGCAGGTATAACACATCTCCTTTCTTTACACAGATGACAAAGGAGCCATTAAAAATAGTGCATGCAAAGGATGACAATAAAACTATTACATGCAACACAATGACATCTGAACAAATGCAAGACAATAATCATTGTAGCAAAGTGTCGATGCGGAAGCATGAAGATAAAAGATGGAAACATTTCATGCAAGTGTACAACAATAGATAAAATAATACAAGCAAAGAAAACCATAAAGATAATAAAAGGGATATACACACATCATCTCCCTTTTTAACCAAACCAAGAAAACGCACACACTACCACACCACAAATCACAGACTAAACCCAGATACCAAAAACAAGCTGGCTGGCCAGGCCAACAAGAAAGTGGTATGAAGGATACCAACTACGAGGCGCGGTAGGGAACCCTGCACACAAGAGCAATAAAAAAAACGTAGAAAATGTGGAAAATCATTCCACACCAAACAAACGACATAAACGCTGCCCTCCACCCTTACCCGTAGTAAGGGTGGTACGTGTGGAACACAACTCCACACAAAGCAGCCTTCCTGCTGCTCAGCCCATACTCCAACTGACACTCCACATCCAGGCATCCTCACATTCCAACACATCACCATGCACACCAACATTCCACAGCACACTCACACTGGCTGAGCAGCAGGTATAACATGAATCTCCGTCAAATTTGCCAGGCAGTTAGCAAGTTACTCCTGAAGAAGGTATTTGTTTCAGATACAATGAGGGCAAAGTTATGGTGATGTCAAAAGAATTTTGATTTACTAATATCTTTGGCCACATTTGATGGATCTGAACACATTTTTACAGAGACTTAGCACGTTTAGCATATTTAACATATTCTTGGCTTTCTCAGTTTCATGAAGGTCTATCAAAGTTTGGACAGATTTGAAAAGGGCGGACAAAGAAGTGTTCAATTTATGAAATTTGCCAGACCTATAGCTGGTTTAGATCTCTGTTGGTTACGTCAAGTTTTGAGCAGATCCATCAAGGGCCCGGTAAAAGATACATGAGGGAAATGATAAATGGAGGGGGGGGTGAAAGTTTAATTCACTAATAAATTCTGCGCCTTTTGACAAATATGCATGAAAGTAGGCAGACAATTAGCTTGTTGGGATTACTCTTTGTATTTAAAAATTTATATAGATCCATCAAGGTTGGCAGATAAAAGTAAAGGCAAACATATGTTCATTTGCTAATAACTTAAGACAAAAATATGTTTACTTGCTAACAACTTAAGCACAATGTGGGGAGCACAAAATGTGGTACAAGCAGGGCCGGACCAGGACACAAAATAGGACCATGCACCAAAATAGAAGTGGCTCCTATTAGTAAACAGTCCATGTTTGCAAATTGGGGCAGCTTTGAAGTCTCTCTTTATAAGTGGTTTGCAGGGTCTGGAAATGTGCATGAATTTCACCTTGCTGCTGGCAATGTTTGTTTTAATATCGGGAAGATCAACTGTAAAAACCGACGAGGCAGACCATACAAAAATCCCACAAACAGCTCAAAAAATCAACCCACACACACTCGGAGCAAGGGGATGCGCTTGAGAATACAGAATTCCATCTCGAGACATACCCATTAAGTGAGTCATTGTATCTTGAGTACCATGCCCTCAAGGTCATCAAACATAGAAGGAAAGAGACACATTTACAGGTACAAGGTCGAATGAATAGGCCGTGAGTGGTGAAAGGCGTTAACAGAGAAATCATCTTCTTAAAACCTCTAACTCTGCCGCAGGTTTCTGTCTCCTCAATGAATCCAAGTCCTTCGTTTTTTTTTCACATTGGAGCTGGGAAAACGAAAACAGTTTATGTAAACGTCAGGGTGTTCACTCTAAAACAGATAAATGCAGATGGAATCATGCATAACCCTGACAACAACGCCTCCCTCACACATTTTTAAACAATAAGGATTCCAGATTAGAAATGCTGGCATATATTTGGTGTGTGGGTGTGATTTAAAGATGTCTGCTGCCAGAGCAGACCTTTTAAAGCTCTGCTGTTTGCCATATGAACATGTCTCAGATGCCCAATTCTACACACATGCCAGAAAGCGGTGACTCAACCGCAAACAAATGGTATCCTTTACACTGTAGACATTTGTTTTGAAAGTCACAGCTTTCCTTGCTTAAAAATTAGTTTTGTTCCAATATCTTTTGCTCTGACTCTGGTGGTCAGTTTCAAAGTCCGATGCGTGTAAGTATGTTGTCCAGCATTTAATTTTTTTTGCTATCAGCAAGCGGATCTTATGGGATCTATGCCTTTTTTGTCGCCTCACCTACCCAAGGAAAATAGGTATCTTCTCCACATTGTTATTTTGAAAACTGGAAATTCTAGTTCACAAACCAGTGGTGGGCTACTGGATCTCAAGCCGAAAATCGCTATATCCGCAGAGCTGACGCTATATGCTGTGCAGGTAGCCACTGTGCAGATAAAGCCCCATGGGAGCGGAACATGGCGCCCCTCGCCTGATACTGTGAAAAAGGCACCTTTATTGGGAGCAAGTTAGGCTGACATATCATATCCTACAGCTGAGCCGCCCTTGCTCAGTTGCTCTACTCAATGCTCTAACAAAACAATACTACTCCGTCTGCCCACCTAAACAATTTCCACCCCTACAATTCCCACCCTGTTCCTTCTTAAACAATATACCCATTAACACTTATTAGGCAAATTGAGCTCTCCCTGTACATCTAGGGTTTAATTATTTTCCTTATCCACTTCACTTTGCAGTTCATCCTGCCCGCCCTGGGACCCGGCTTACTTTTTGCTGTAACTTTTGTTTCTTCTCATTCCCTTCATTCCGTTACCAGTCCCCAATTCTTGTTCTTTGAGCCATCACTCTCCCACAACAAATACCCTCCTCCGTGGTGTTCTTTTTACCCCCTCCACTTCAGAATTGTGTGCCAATCCTCTAGCCCCTTTACTAATTTTTCTAACTAAATCCTGTTCCTCGGCAGAGAAATATGAACACTGTTGTGCTGAAATAACGCTGGACATTCAAAAATTATATCATTATGACCAGTGGCAGCTGCTACCTGTTAGCAGCAGTGGGGCGGGGTGGGGGGAAGGGGCGGGGGGGAAGAAATAGGTTAAAAGAAATCACTTACCTCCCGGCCGGCCGGCTGCCGCCTCTCCTACTTCCTCTACCTGGCTTCTTCGGGGAGGCAGGAAGCAGGAAGCACCAGGGCTCCAGGCTCCCTACAGCCAATCACAACACTGCAATGCAGCATGGTGATTGGTCTGAGCGCCATGACACAGCGCTCAGCCAGTGGCTGGAGAGGTGGGCATGTTCTCCACACAGGCTGTAATGCAGCCTGCATGGAGAACACGCTATGTGTGCATGACTGTTTTGGGTGTCCCGAGAGGGCCGGCCAAGCACCCATGCTCACATAGAGAGAGCAAACCACTCCTCCCCCTGCACTGAGAGCAGCCCCGCCCCACTAAGACGCTGCAACGGGGAAAAGTAAAATGATTATAACCTCAGGTTATTATCATTTTATTTTTCCTTTTTTTTACACTGTAAAAAGCAGTGGGACGACGCTCCTCCGCCTTATCGGAGGAGCCGCCACTGCTAATGACCAATAATTACTTTTCCTTTGGCTTGCAAAACCCTGAAATTTCCATGTTCACCTCCTTACTTGCCCTATTAATGGCTGCTGGCTTTCTTGCTCTACTCCACACCCTTTGGGGAAGAAGCTGTGTCCAAAGCATTTTTGTTCTCTCCCATCTCTGCCCCACATCTCACATTGCACCAAATCGTTCTCCCCAAAAATACATCTAGCCTTTCCCCCTTTTTCCTCATTTTCCAACAGCAACCGCATCGGCTGTCCCCATCTCATAACACCAATGCAAAACCACTTTCCCAAATGGCAACCACAGGTACATATTGCGGTTTATGCTTCCTCTTGATTTGCCAAGGGGGAACGTTGGCGGCGTTTCGACCTCAGTACTTTGTAAGGTCATCATCAGGACAGACAACAATATTCAAAAGGAGCCAAATACTGAGGTCAAAATGCCATCAACATTCCCCTCTGGCAAATCAAGAGGAAGCATAAACTGCAATATGTTCTTTTTAGTACGGACAAATACTTGGATCTTCATTCCTCTGCCATTGTGTGTTTTCTGTTTACACTGTGATTTGTTGTATATGTTTATTGAGTGTAACCTTGTGAACACTAACTGTTTGTCTGAATTGGATTTTGCTTGTTTTTTGTTTTATAAAGAATATTTCAAACTTCAAAAAAAACTTTTTTACAAAACTTTCTATGTGGGTACCTTGTCTTTTGTTTATTGTTTTCATTGTGTGTTGGATTTATACAAAGGTTTTTTGAATATACTGTAATTGTTGTTCCTTTTATAATTTTATCCCTGAACCATTGTAGTTTATATATTGTTCATCCTACAAGCATCACCACCATCTCTGCTTGCATCCTCCCTCAATTTCTGAAACATGCGTCCTCTGAGCCAAATCCCCTTGGCCCGAATTCAGATTAATTCTCTAGATTTATGGAAAGTAATCTATTACAACAGTCCCCTCATTGGCCTTCTGGTGAGTTCCTACATGCCCTATCAAGAAAGGTGGGCACGACCCGCGTGTAACACTGCAGCCAGACTTGCATTAAGGCAGACCCAGCACTTCTCAGCAGGGCTGCTATACGTTTAATGGGCTTCACCTGCATCTAACACTACAACCAGACTTGCATTAAGGCAGACCCAGCACTTCTCAGCAGGGCTGCTTTACTTTTATTGTGACGGGGCCACCTCTTCTTACAGGACTGTGATGCATTTAATGTGACTGTCCGTGCATTCTTCATAGGACAGATATACATTCAGCAAGATACCATAGTTTTAAGAGGACACTTATTATAAATGGGACGGTACCACCCTTTTCTGCAGGAGAGACTTTTATTTAAGAGGCCATTAACAGCACTTCTCACTGAGATTGTTGTACCTTCAAAAGGGCGGTACCTTCATACCGGGACTATATAGTTTAACTTTTAATGGGACAGTGCCAGCACTTTTCAACAAGTCAACAACTCTTTTGATGGGAAACCCTTCTTTTTTTTTTAAACCATATTTTATTGGCATTTATACATGTATAATGCATACAGAGGTACATATTCTGGTTCAGGTTGCGATATGCCTGTATTCAAAACCCAACAAAACAAAACTATCCCCCTCCCCCCTTGAGTTGCTTGCTATGAAGTGATGTGCAGACAGAGTGTGCGATTGGGTTATCAGATTCCAGGGCCTCAGTAAGCGGCTATTGGCCCACCTTCTCTTTCAGACATGTGGGGCTGCTTCCTCCCTGCGCTCATCGCCCGGGTCCAGTGGTGTTCCCCTCGGAGTGTTCCTCCCGCTGTCAGCGTCTGCTGCCATTAATTCCCCCACTAAGGCCTCCCTTGCCCTGGCTCTCTCTATCTTGCCTATGCCCGCGCTGGCTTCTCGGAGTAACAATCTCCCTTCTGCCCCCGCCCATCGTTCGAGCTCTTTCCCCAAGTAGTGAGTCTCGGCCCCCCGGTGCCTTCCAGTTCCTGGCTATCTCCCGCTTAGCCAATATATAGGCCAGGTCCTGAAATTTCCCTGTCACCCTGTTCTTGGCTGTGTGTGGGAACCATCCTAGAAGGAAGTGTTCTGGAGTCTGCGGAATTTCTTTATCAATCAGGTTGCTTATGATGTCGCTAAGTTCCCCCAGAAAATTTGCAATGTTGGGCAGCTCCAGAACATATGGAGTATGTGTGCCTCTCTTTCTCCGCATCTGGGGCAGGCTGCCGAGTCCACGCCAAAGTACTTCCTGATACGAACCGGCGTTAAATATGCTCTATGCAGCACATAGTAGTTAATTAATTTGAAGCGCGCATTCCGAGACATTTTCGGGGTGCGTTCTAGGATTTTGTCCCAGTCCGCCTCAGGTATTTGTTTACCGAGATCTTCCTCCCACTGCGTCCGCAAGCGCTCTAGTGGTTGCTGCATATCACGCTGTATTGCTTTGTAGAGGCAGGAAACCGTCTTTATCCTCCCTGCTGATAGCGCGACATACCTACATCCCGCCAGTGCTCTCGGCTCGGCGTCCCCTGACTTCCAATGTGTCCTAATCCTGTGCGTTAAAGCTCTGTGCTTCAGGAAATGTCCCCCTGGTAAGTCATATGCGGATTGCAAATCTGCAAAGGGAAGGAGCACAGAGTCGCAATATAAGTCACCCATCTCCCGCAGTCCTGCCTCTACCCAGTCCTCCAGTCCTGTCCAGTGTTCCCCCTGTGGGAGGTAACGTAGCATCGTGAGTGATATTTCAGGGGAATAGGGAGTCGCCACGCCCACCTTCCTGACGTATCTGGTCCAGCAGCGCGCTATCACCTTGACAGCCTCTGTGTCCTCCGCCGGGGTGCGACGCACTCGGAGGAAGATTCGCGCCAGCGCGGCCGTATCAGGCGCCGCAGGATCCTGCTCCCTGTCCGGGTCTCGATCCGCCGCCAGCCATTGTATTAGCCAGTATAGCTGCACCGCGAGGTAGTAGGCCTCAAAGTCTGGTACC
The DNA here is from genome assembly GCA_963921515.1 of Calotriton arnoldi. Taxonomy (NCBI): domain Eukaryota; kingdom Metazoa; phylum Chordata; class Amphibia; order Caudata; family Salamandridae; genus Calotriton; species Calotriton arnoldi. Next base: position 1,862,691 of record CAWUFW010002831.1, on the reverse strand, counting down.
GCTAGCCCGCCTTCTGTCGTGGGGCGTCTCAACATTGTCAACGCCACCCTCCGTCTACCTGCACCCCAGAGGAATGATATGATCTTGGAGTCTAGCTCCTTGAACATGGCTCGCGGGATCCATACCGGCAGCGTTCCGAAATAGTACAGTAAGCGCGGCAACGTAACCATTTTCAAGACTGCCACCCTGCCAGCCACAGACAGCGGGAGCGTTCCCCAAAAGTCCATTGCTGTTCTTGCCGCCCTCATGGCCCTTCCTATGTTGCCCTCCAACAGGTCTGCCACCCCGTGATAGATTTTGACTCCCAGGTATTGTAAACAGTTGGGTTCCCAGCGCAGTTGTTCTAGTGTAAGCGGTGGGGGGGGGTATCTGGCGCTAGTGGGTATAGGCTGGATTTTTGCCAGTTGACCCTGAGACCGGATATAGCGCCGAACTGAGCCAGCATATTGCGCGCCCCCTGTAGCTCCTCAGCCGTGTTGCGTAAGAATAGCAGGAGGTCATCCGCATACAATGCGATGTAGTGCTGCCCTATCGTCGTTTCCAGGCCCCCGTAGTCTCGGCCACTTCTTGCTCTGCTCGCCAGTGGTTCCATGGCCAGGGCAAACAGGAGCGGGGAGAGGGAACATCCCTGTCTCGTGCCCCTCTCTACCCTCAGTCTGGATGAGATATGCCTCCCAGTGCGCACCCGGGCCGTGGGGGACGTATACAGGAGCCGCACCCATTTCAGGAAGCCGTCACCCAGCCCCATCCTGGTTAAGACCTCGTATAAATATTGCCATTCCAGGCTGTCAAATACCTTTTCAATGTCTACTGCGAACACCGCCGCCTCCTGTTTGTCATACCCACCCGAGTCCATTACCGCCAGGAGCCGCCGGATGTTTATGGCCGTGTTCCGCCCTGGAATGAATCCCGCCTGGTCTGCGTGCACCAGTATGGGCATGTGTGACAGGAGTCGCGTCACTAGGATTTTACTTAGGATTTTATAATCCATATTCAGCATGGACAGTGGCCTGTAGGCCGTGTAGTCATGCGGTTCCTTCCCAGGCTTAGGTATAGGGATGATAAGTGCCTCTCTGGCACTCTCAGGCAGCTCTCCCAGATCCCGGGCCCCTCGGTACATCACAGCCTGCTGAGGTGCCAGCTCGTTTGCATATGTTACGTAAAATTCAGCCGGTAGGCCATCAGTGCCCGGTGTTTTGTTTCTTGCCATGCCCTTGATGGCGACCCGTATTTCTCGCTGCGTGATGTCCGCTCCTAGCAGCTTCGCCACTGCAGGATTCAGAACCGTCAGTGGCAGGTAAGCTAGATAGTCCCGGAGCTCTGCCGGCTCGCATGTGCGTGTTTTCGTGTATAGGTTAGTATAGTAACGCGCGAATATCCCATTGATCTCGTCTGGCTTAAAATGTCTGGCCCCCCCTCATCCTCCATCTCCACTAAAGGGGTGCCCCTGGGCGTCGGGTTCGTCAGCCACGCTAGGAGCGAACCGGATCTGTCCCTTTCAGCGTGCGTGCGCTCTAAGTATTTTTTGTAATCAAAGCTTCTGAGCCTCTCCGTTTGCCTCGCCACTTCTTCTTTAGCGTCTAGAAGTGCCGTATGTAATTCCGGATGTCCCGGCCTCTTGCGTTCTATCTCTCTTAGCGCCGTCTCCGCCTCCTCCACCTCGCGCGCAAGAACGCGTCTGACCCCCGTGGCCCGTGTTATACACTGGCCTCTTAGGACCACCTTGAACGCATCCCACTCTACATTTCGCGACGCAGCCGTGCCCGCGTTGGTTTGGAAGTAGCGGGAAATTTCATCTCTGATCTCCTCCCTGAAGACCTGATCCTCCAGAGTGTCCGGGCGGAGCCGCCATGTAGGGATCACCGCTGGCGGATGCGCCCATCTCAGGGACAGGATCAGCGGGTTGTGGTCCGAAATGGTGCGCGCGAGGTATTCTGCGCTTGTGACAAGAGGGTGGACGTCTACTGAACTAAGGAGTGCATCTAGGCGCGCGTGTACGTCGTGGACAGCTGAAAAGTAGGAGTAATCCCTCCCTTGTGGGTTCAGGGTGCGCCAGGAGTCTAGCAGTCCCCAGCTCTGTCGCCATGTGGTGAATGCTTGGGAAGCACGTGCCGCTTGGGAATTTTGCAATGGGGGATGGGACCTGTCGAGTAGGACATCGCCCACGCTATTGAAGTCGCCTCCCACTATAACCGCCCCCGTTAGGTAATGTGCTAGTTTGTGGTTCAGGGTCGCAAAGAAGGCGGGTTGGTCTACATTGGGAGCACAGACGCTAATCAAGCTAATCTCTCGGCCCTCTAGTCTCCCTTGTAAAAAAAAATAATTTAAAAATGTAAGTCCGTTTTTATATAGCGCAGCTACTCACCCTTACAGGTCTCAAGGCGCTGGGGGCCGTAGTGGAAATTAAGTGAGCTATTGCCCAGAGTCACATGGTGCTGAGCTGAGCTGCCGCCGGAGCCGGGGATCGAACCGTGAACCCTGTGCTCCGAAGTCAGCTACCCTGGCCGCTGCACCACACCTCTCCACATGTACTGCCACATATCGCCCCTCCGGATCCACCACTGAATGGAGCAGCTGAAACGGCACCCCCGCTTGCACCCATATTAACGCCCCTCTCGCATATGCTGAATAGGTAGTGTAGTAGAGCTGGCCCCTCCATCGTTTGTATAGTGCTTGCCCTTCCTTCTGTGTTAGGTGCGTTTCCTGTAGGAACGCTATCTGAGTTCCCCATCTCCTGATGTAAGAGAGTACTTTGTGGCACTTTGTCATTGTGTGCATTCCCCTAATATTCCACGTCATGCATTTATAATTTTGTTTATTAGCCATTGGTTTTGAAGTCGATCAATCGGCCCCCACCCAAGCCGGGCAGCGCTCCCTTCCAGCCCTCCTCTGTCCCTATCGCATAATTCAATATCCAGCGCAACTCAAGGTCTCCCCCCTTATTCAACAGTGAGCATGTTCCCCAACTCCCGCTCCCCAGGATAAGTAGGAAAACCCCTCCCATTCAAACCAGTGCGAAAAGTCTACAAGTGACTGCTTGCAGTTCGATCAGTCAGTCTTCGGGGGTGGGCCCTCACCAGAGCTCTCCCAGTGTCTGCGGCCGCCATCCCCACTGATTCTTCCACGATCCGCCCCGCAGCTGCGCTACCCATTCTATCCCTGTACCTTAGTGATGGAGCAGGAGTGCCTCACGACAAATTGAGTGCTGTCCGCGCCGCCATCCGCTCTCCACCCCTAGATAATTCCATCCGCTGTCTGTGGGGAAACAATTGGCAGTATCATGCTCTGCGCGTCAGAGTCGCTGGACCAGTGCTCCGAGCCCGTGTCTGCCAGTTCTTCGCCGCCCTCCGGAGGATCCGGATTCTCAGTTCCGCCGCTGATCAGGGCCACCACCTGCATTGCATTCCACCGTTCTAGTTGTGCCTCTTCTTGCGAGGGTGCCATGGTCTCCTTCCCATTCCTCCGGTTGTGTGCTCGGGGTCCTCGCCTTCGTCCCCCCTGCCCCTTCTGCGTTGGTGCTGCTCCTCCTCGTCTGTCTATCCAGTCAGACGCTTCCCGCGGGGTCTTGAAAAATTCTGTGCCCTCTGCTGTGGTGACCCGTAGCGTGGCCGGGTACTGCGTCACATATTTGTAGTTCAGTTGGCGCAGCCTCTGTTTCACATCCCGATACGATCCCCTTCGGCGCTGCACTTCACGGGAGAAGTCTGGGAAGATGCGTACTATTGAATTGTGCACTTGGATGTCACCCTTGAGCCGTGCCTGTGTGAGAATGTGGTCCCTGTCCCTGTAGTGGAGGAGTTTTGCTATTACCACTCGGGGCGGTGCGCCCGGCACAGGCGGCTTGGCAGGGACGCGGTGCGCCCGTTCCAGGGCGAAGAAGTTTGACAGGCCGTTCGGCGCCACTTCATCCCTGAGCCAGGTCTCAAGATAATCTGCCATGTTGCGGCCCTCACTTTTCTCCGGCAGGCCCACTATCCTTAAGTTGCTTCTGCGCGACCGATTTTCGGCGTCCTCCGCCCTTTCCTCCAGCGTCCGCACTTTGGTTTCCAGTATGGTCATTCGACGTTGCATGTCTGTGACCTCTGGGACAGCTTCCGATAGTGTGCGTTCGGTCGTTGTGACCCGGTCTACTAGCTTCTTATGGTCCTCCCGGAGCAATCCCATATCCAGGCTAAGGGAGTCGATTTTCCCTTCCAGGCGGTCGCTGGAGGTGGTGATGGCTTGCAGTATGTCTTGCAGCGTAGGATCAGCAGGGCACTCTCTCCCGGCTGTGGACTTCTCAGCCTTGTCCGAGGGTCTGCTCATCACGGGCTCCTCTTTGTCTTTCCGCTTCAGGGGTTTCCCCATGGCGTCCTCCCGCCCCCCGGTGGTCCGGGCGCTGCGAGTGCTCATGGAATGGTAGTCGCCGTCCCCGTGGACCGTAATCCAGACTCTGTCCGTGGACCTACTTCCGGCAACGCGTGTAGCACCGGAGCTGGTCAAGGGGCCTCTGGGTGTCTCTGCCCCAGGAAGCGCGCTGCGTTGTGTCAGTTCCGCGCCCTGTGTGCGCCAGCTCCGCTGCTCCTCTGCCCCCTCTTCTAATTCAGGCCGTGCGCAGGGCTCCCCTGGCCTCCTTCTGGCTCTGCGTCCTCCCCAGGTGTCCGACCGGAGTTCCCCGGGGTCTTCGCGCCTCTCTGCTCAGTGCGCACGTGACCGCTGGCTTGTGTGGGCTGTGGGGTTCGCTCGCAGCCCAGGTCGCTTGTCTCCTCACCTCTAGAGGCTCTGCTTCCCCTGTTCGCCCAGGCAGTTGGATATGGGGTGACTCTGCCTCCGCTGGGCCCTGCAAGCGCCCAGGAAATCCTCCAGCCCCTTCCCCGTCTCTTCTCCGAGCGGGTCGTCTCTCTGTCTCCTGTTAACTCCACCGCCTGAGCCCCAAGGCCACGGACTAGTTCATGCCTGATGGGTCAGAGGGGAAATGTTGCGGATCCCGACCCGCGTTGCAGCAATCTCCTAGGCGTCTCGGCCCCAATGCACTGCTAGTCTGTCCGCACCTCACCACCGCAGGTAGCGCGCTCGCCTCCCTTTCACCAGCGCCCTGGGGGCTCCGTTAATCAGCGTCTCTTGCAGGGGGTTATGACAATCCTTTATTTGCGCAGCGCTGCGGTGACTCCCCTTTTCGTCCAGGTCTCTTGGCGCCCGCTTGGCTCTACTCGCCCGGCTACGCCTCAGGGCGTGCGCGCTGCGGCTGCCGCTCATCAGCCTCCCCCGTCTGCCTTACTTCTGGGCTGTCAGGCCCTGTGCCGGGCGTCCCCTTTTAAGCCGGAGTAGCTCACCGCAGGGCCCCAGCCGCACCGGAGCAGCCCCTCAGGCGCCTCCGCCTCGGCGCGCCGCCATTTTGTGCACCGCCGGGTGCCGTCAGTATCGTGCGTGCTCTCCCGCTGCTGGGAGTCGTGGGGTCACTCTAGTCGGGACCCCGTAGCTGGTGTGGGCCCAATCTGGGGGTACAGCAGTCCGCTGCTCGAGGCGCTCCCCCCGATCTTCCCGGCTCCAGCCCAGCTCGTCAGCGCTCGCCGGGCGCCGCCATCTTGCTTTTCACGGAGCGCCCGCGTTTCTTCTGTGTTCGGCCGCCCCTGTCCACGGGAGAGGTTCGTTTTACCTCTCGTGTCACTACTCGCTTCTAGCAATCGCAGCGCCGCTGCGAGAGGTTTCGGGCCCCGCTTGGGGCTTCAGGATATCGTTGGATGGCGGCCGGCCGACGGGAGCTCCGGAGCAGTGCTGCTCACACCATCGGCGTCAGGCCACGCCCCCGATGGGAAACCCTTCTTGGTGAAGATGCTACAATTTTATTGTGACTTTACATGAACGTACTATGAGAAATGCTATATTTTTTTCAGGTAGCACCAGCGATTGTATGTGTAAAATAATAAAGACAGTGACAGCACTTTTGAGAAGAGCTGGTATCATTTTAATGGGAAAGTTGGAGCACTTATCGAAAAGGCGCATATGAATATGCCGGGACAGTGTTCACGCGATCCAACAACTATAATATACCAACAGGTATAATAAACTTTATAGCGGACAGTCAGTGCTGCAGCACAAACAGCACTTTATAATACTTGTATGGATGTGAGTTCCTGCACTTCCTTTTATGGAATTTATTAGCTAATAAAATATCGCTATTAAACTGGGAAGGGGATAGTAAACGGTCCTAGATGATAGAAGTTCCTCTGATAAGAGACCTTTTTACATCCATTGAGCTCTGAGATTTGCCCACTCTCAATAGACGGTCAATTATTCACAGTAATAACCCGAAGGCTCAGATAAAGTAATGAAATACTAGAGTAAGAAATATGGCCCACATAAATATGGAGATACTTCCTCATCAAGTTATTCATGTATCCCATGAATCCTATTTTTTTGTATTTAACTATATTATGTTTTTATGTAAAGCTATTATTCAGTGGCTGTGTTTTTACAGTGGAAAAGTAATAGGATATTTTTCTCTACCATGCAAGGGAGACCAAGACAGGATATGTGATTACTCAGACATTGTTTTTGATGAACCCTTTACAATAAAATGACATTACTTCAATGTAAACAAAATAGAGAGCGACAAGCTGAGCACTGGTGCATTTCACTCTTCTGTTGGAGCCAGACCTTGGAAGAAGAGGAAGCAGTTGATGCTTCCGGTCCTGATGCCAGCGAGAGGTGACCTTACAGTAGACAGACAGCTTTGTCATCCTATCAGATTGTCTTTTTAGTTTGTTGTCTTCTGTTTATGATTCCTACCCATAGGATATCGGGGGGAGCAGCAAAAGCTAAAAGTGGTTTTGTGAGGAAAATCATGAGACACAAAGCAAGGAATAGACAGCCAATCATGGAGTGTGGATCAGAGCCATGAGACAGAAAAGTCCACAATGTGGATAGAAAAGCGTCAGAATAACCGCAGGATCCAGGACCACCACCACCAGGGCATGATCTAGGAAGGGCCCACAGCTCTCCAGTCCCACTACCTGTTTTTCAAAACTTTTTTTAACTTTACTTTTACAAAGTGCTACTGGGGTGCGTGTTTCTTTTTTTTTTTGTGCTTCTACGCACGTATTTTTAACTTTTAATTTAGTGATAGAAAATGGCCTTTTGCCAAGTTCGAGGGGCAAATTAAAAATGCCAAAAAAAGCCTCTGACACGTCACAACACATGTGCACTCATCGCAAACGGGACACCATATCTTAATAGTTTTTCTCATGACCACATTCGTTTTTCATCCCCCTATTTATTCCGTTCTAAATAAAACGCAGAACGCTCCAGCAACAACACACCATAAAGAACAAGTAAAAGTACCAAGTGACATACACTGCCTCAGTGAATGTAGCGGCTTGAAGCCGAAAGTCATCATGCTTCTCGTACTTCCAGTCATCGAAGCAGTCTTCTCTTGGATGGCACTTGTCACTGTTATGTGTATTTTGTACAGCGCTACGGTTGTTAGTTCTAGGTCTCTTGGTGCTTTATGTTCTCACGGACAGATTGATGTCTGCAGTTGTGGGTTCTCTCCGTGGAGAATGGATATACTCCCAAGTGTGGGTGATGTAGCCTGTAAGGCAAGAGGATTTCCCTGTGGCTGTGTTTCACAAGTGGAAGCCAAATCTTGCGATACTCCAGCCTAACCCGTGTGTGTGAGAGTATGGCAGGTAGTCGCTGATGTCCCCTGAAGATCCGCCAAGACCCCGCCCACCCCAACATACCCACTTCAATGACAAAAGGCCCACTCCACTCTCATTTGTGACAGGTGCCACAAGACCCCCAGAAGTATTTATTAAACATGTACACAAAACACAATTTCAAACATTATTGCACAGTAACCCACATTAATTCAATCTTGTTTACATAATTGAGACCTAGCCTTAACAGAGACTCGAGTACATGGGAGTTACCTAACCATAACTAAGTTTGTTCTCGTACAACCAAGAAAAAACATAAGCATTCCGGGTGAGATCATGACTGGTTTAAGTACCCTTCCTCTTAAAACCCCTTGTCCATCAAGGACAATGGATGGGTCCCTCCTTAACGGAGGACCCCACCAACCGCCCTCCTATACAGGGAGCTCCTGTGCAGGGGGCCCGGCTGCCCTTAGGATACCTGCCTCGGACAGCCCCTGCACCCACATTCCTTGTCCCCCAAGGCCCTGTGCCAGCTTTTGTCGAATACGCCTGAGAGGGTGATTGCCAGGTAAGGACCGCTTGTCAGCGACTGCCCCCAACCCCCTGTGTCACTGCAACCTCCTTTCGACTTGCTGCCAGCAACCCTTGGAGGGTCCAGTGATGCTGCTGTTAACTTTGGTCTAAAAAGATGCCGTCCATGGACCCTAAATGTCCCCACCAATCATGACCTCACCTGCCAATCACATAAAGGCAACATACCATTATGACCTGCAAGAGGAAAAAAGGTGTTAAACATGACATCCCACAAGCACAATAACTCCTGTAAGAATCAAAAGGTGAGTCACCTAATAACCATACATCTGTTCCAAAATGCTATACCTCCTGCGCGCCTTACTCTGGGGATCGTGGGTGGGAAAAACAAATCTCAAGCCTGTGCGGCTACGCAGGGGCTGTGGTGCAGACTTGCTGCAGCGTGAAGCATGCTGATTCAGCCGTGCACGGGTGGGGAGTGAGGAGGACTCCTGCGTGGTGTTTCAGGTGGCGAGTGGGAACCAAAGAGGTTCACTCGGCACATGCGTTGCCTTTTAAGGGGCGAGCTGACCTTGCTAGGTGGTCGTGACCCCGGAAGTCGAGCCCGGCTGGCCAATCACACCTGGCCGGCCCGCAAGACGGCCGTTCTTCGGCGCCGCATCCCTGGTTCGGGCGCTGGCTCCCTGCTATACATGAGGCTCCCCCGAGTTGGGGGAGCCTTTGCCGTTATGAGGCCCTCCAACCAGTGCTTTAAATGGGCCGGTACTGTCCGGTACGGAGTACCGGCACTTTTTATTTTAAGAGGGAGAGTACCGGCACTTCTCAAGAGAAATGCTATACTTTTAATTTGAGAGTGCCGGCACTTCTCAGAAACGGGAGTTGTTGATTGCAGTAAGAGGAAAACTGGGTTCTGATTTTTCCTTCTCCAAATTGCGTCATCTTGGATAAACCAATTAATTTTCTAGCGTCTCGGTTCTTTTACTTGCTAAAAATTGTAGCATGTGGAAGCGGGCTAGCCCCGGTGGGAAGCATTATGTAAAAAAAGATTCCACATTCTGCTTCAAACAGAAGGTGATCCACAGTGTTAGATTTGCTGTGTAACAGTGGTTTTCAACACCTCCCACACGTTCCGCGTCTGTAACACAAAACAATCTGTTTTTGTTGTCTTTCGGATGGCAGGGTAAAGCCAAAACAGAAGCAAGTTTACGAATAAATAAGGACTTTGCAGGATAGATGCTTTGGCTGTAGGTAAAGTCGGTGTTCCTGAAGGCCTCTAAAAGACTCGGGGGCCGATTCCGATTCGGGCCGGAAAACATACCGACCGAGCCGGACCCGGAGAGATTTCCGACCGAATCGGACTCTAGCAGTCCGACCGAATGAGTACGATGCGCACGTATGCCATCGGACTCGATTTGGTCGGACTCCCATTGAAGTCAATGGGAGCCAGTCGTACGACGCGTACACGGGCTCCCATTGACTCAATGGGCACGACGCGAACAAGGGCGCCCCCTACAGCGTGTTCGCGTCGATGCTGGTCGCGCCGTACATGCACGTGTAGGGGGGACCCATGGGTCCCCCCTGTGTGCGACTCGCATGCCTATGCTTCCAGGGGGGTCCGACACGGACCCCCAAACTGCAGCTCCGACAGCTCCTTGGAGCCGGACTGCGCGAGTCGGTCGGAGCGGTCGCGATGCGCATCGTACTTACCCGGCCGGAGAACGTCTCCATTGCGCGGTGCGAGTCGTCCCCGTGCGAGTCGGTCGGAGCGGTCGGGTCCTGCGAACGAGTCGGTCGGAGATTTTGCAAGCGCACGCATCGTACTCGCTCGCCCGGACGCACGTACGATTCTGTCGGGAAAAAGGGCTCCGAATCGGATCCGGTAAAGCCGAATCCGATTCGGAGCCCTACCGGCCGAGATCGGAATCGGCCCCTGGGTTGTGGCAGCATAGTTCTTCATATGTTAAAATATTTATGAGAATTTAAAAAAGAATAAAAATCTGAAAATAACATAATTTAAAGTTATAGAATACCTTTTGATCACTGTCAGTGTCACGAGCCAATAGCTCATTTCACTTTGTTGAATCTATTGAAATTTTTTGCTAAAGTGCTGTACAGAATTAAATACAAGGGTATAACATTTTAAATTGTGTGACACCAGAGATAACAAGCATTAGCAAAGCTAATATGCCTGGCCTTGGCAAAAAAGGGCAATGTTCATCTATTTTATATTTTTTCAAATATATAGAATATAAAACCAAATCTTGCAAAAATATTTTAAAAATGTAACTATAATGAAGTGGCCCGGTAGCCCATGCACACCAGCTGTGGCACTGAAGTGCACTTCAGGCAGCTGTGCACATCAGAGCAGGCACAATGCTGTCACTCAGTTGAAGACAACCAATGGCTGAAGTGGGCGGACCCTTTCCCCCATGCTCTTTGATGAGAATGACGCTTGAATAGAGCAATGGATGAAGAAGTCTGCCCCAAAGCCCCTGTGTGTTTATAGATATGTATGCATTTTTATTATATAGGTTTTGGAAAACATGAGGCTGTGAGAAGTTAAAGCTGTCTCCTGGCTAACTTAAAAGCGACTAGCTTTGAGAAATTGAAGCAAAGGGAAGGATAAAGAGATCATTTATAAGTTGAAGGCACAGTGCTTAGTGGAGGATTACAAATTCCAGTGTTTAGAAGTGTAAAAAGAATATACAGGGACCTGTGACTGACCATAGAAAGGGCAGCAGTGGGAAGAGGATCTGACAGGAGGAAAGAAGGTGGTGGATATGAACATTTTAAGTAACAAGAGGAAGGGTACACAGAAGTGAGGCCTTGGGTACATTTGATGACTGAGGCCATATTTTGCGGTCATTGTAAAATTGTAAATGGCAGTAGCGTGCAATGTCGGAAGTAGGTAGAAAAATAACAGATGGACCAAAAGTGATGCTGAGATTGTGAACATATGGAAAATCAGGAGAGAGGTAGGGGGTAAAGGAATAAATATCGGTGAAGACAAGAAAATGGGGGGACAGAAAAGGATAAGAATTTTAATTTTAGAGTGGTGGAGTGAAGGGACATAAAGAGCTGGACTGAAAATTAGGTAGTCAGGAATGCAAGAACATTGTAGATACTCGTTCTCGTTTTTTAAAAAGAGGTTAAAAGCTAAAAGATGTACAAACAGCAGAAACAAGAGCGAAACAAGTGAACAGAGACACCACACTTGAAGTGAAAAATAACAAGAAGAGCACCACCTTTGACAATAAATTGAGGTGCATTACCAAATACACCACATATAGTGATCAAATATTCAGGGTTTTAAAAACACATTGGCATATCTTACTCAAAGTCCCCAATTTCAGAAAAACACTAACTAGGAACCCTTCGGTTGCCTATAGAAAAGAGCTGACTTTAAAAGATAAATTGTGCCCCAGTTATGTGACAACACCTAGAACAGCTAGAACCTGGTTACCGCCAAAACCAAGTGGCTTCTTTACATGTGAGGCATGCAATATATGTATTTTTGGCAAAAATAAAACAAAGGAATTTACATTCAATGGCCAAAAGCGGTACATGATTAAAGAATTCATCAACTGTAATACCACATTTGTTATTTATGTACTAGGTTGTGCCTGTGGAATGATTTATGTAGGGAGCACGAAACGGAGTCTGAAAGTAAGTGTTCAAGAACACCGTAGAGCCATTATCAGTGGTGACGCAAGATATCCTATGGCAGAGCATTACAAACATTCTCATGCATCAGATTGCACGTTTTGGTTCTATGGGATTGAACATGTTATGGCTGACAAGAGAGGGGGAGACAGAGAGCTTACCCTTAGGCAAAAAGAAGCAAAATGGATATGCAGACTGCGAGCCATAAGTTGTGGCCATAACACTGATAATGAGTTTCATTATTTTCTGAACTAACCAGTAGGGGTTATGTGAAAGATCAGCTTTTTATTTCTTGTCCATATGTGTTCCAATGCATCAATAGGATCACTAAATGGTTAACTGAGTATAATTAGAATGATACAATTATTACAATTCTATTATTTTCTACTTTGAATCACTGTACCTCTTTTTTCTTTCAAAATCTGTAATCCTTCCCGTCAAAGTCTCGGTGCAACAGTTTTCCTTGCAAAGCTATGCCACAATCATTCAACCTGGGCTAACATTAAAGCTTGCAATATAATTAACGGAGGGGAAGGTTTGACATAGGCAGTCATGACTTGATCAAGATATGCTTTGAAACATAGAGTTAAGTCAAACAGTCATATTTATGACCATCCTACTAAGTCAGAAACACGTTTCTGATTGTGACCACCCCTTCTATTATTGACCATTAGAGCTGTTGATAGGTTTATTGAATTCCCGTTGTTGTACAGCCCTTCACTTTTCTCAAATTTACACTGGCGAGGGGTGCTCTGATACTGATCTCCCTTTGTTTAAGTTCGGGCAGGTTAACCCGGTGTCGCTACACCGTTATTGCACACTACAATATGGCCGCCGTTATCATATATGTTATTAGCTGTATTACTAATCCACCATTAGCCACCAAGTCTGAATTCTTATTGCTTAAAAACGAGCATTATTAGTTATACCTTTCTTGGTCTGCAGTCTCTGTAAATTAGTGGTTAGTCTAATCCAAGTGTTACCACTGTATCACGGTATTGACTTGTAGCCATTTAAAGATGGCTACCTTTCTCTTAATTGTCTTTCGAGCATGCATTACAGTATTGACATTTTTACCATTTAAAGATGGCCGCCATTCACAGTAACTGATTATTTTTCTTGGTTACACTCATTAGGTTTATATATAATTCTATTAATATTAGTTGCTACGATTTTTCGATTTAATCATGAGAATCTTCATATGAGAGCCCGACTGTGCGATGGAAACAGCCACCCAATATGGCGACCGTTTAGTTGCTTGCTTTGAGGCGCAACGATCTAGCACGAAGTCCGTGAATAGGGAGGTGCCACTGACCACTCAGGTGTCACCAATTAGTAGTCTTTAAAATATGAGCAACGGCGCGAACTAGTGTCCACGACAAACGGCGCCACGGAACTGATGACTGGATCCACTTATCAAGGTATGCGGGCGAGTTGCCATTTGGGCGCTATGGGGCTGAGCTAATCTAATTTTTTTTTAATCACAGGGAAACATTTGCATGCAAAATATTTAAAATACAGGGGCAAGTTTTAACGTTCAACGCACTTAAGGAAGAGCGCTGGGCACGATCAAAATACAACTGCGTGCAATATACGGGTTTACAGGATCCAGCATCCACGTATTAAGGTATGCGTGCGACTTGCCATTTGGGCGCTGTGGGGCTGAGTGAATCTAATTTTTTGTTAATCACGGAGAAACATTTGCATGTATAATATTTAAACATACAGGGGCAAGTTCTAACATTCAGCGCATTTAAGGGAGAGCGCTGAGCACGGTCATATGTACAACTGCGTGCACTATACAGGTTTTCAGGAGCAAGTCTCATCGTTTTGCTTGAAATAGACACAACCAGCGCAGTCGCATGGTCTCTGAACAGATCAATTTTATCTCCTGAGTTTAGGAATGTTTTGTTCAATGCTTTGTCATTTTTTTTAACAAAGGGAATTAGCCTTTTTGGGCCAGTACTTGATGCTTTGCCATTTATAACAAAGGCATTAAGCCTTATGGGGCCAGTACTCGTTACTATGATATTAGTGTTGAAACACCACATTAATCGCATTGGTGTAATCAAGATTGGTATTACTCCTGTTTCAGGTGGCAAGTCTTTACCTTGGAGTCCCTCTGCAGCTTTGGGATTTCATTGGTTATTTTCTACTCATCCTTAACGGCGCATTACTATATTTGTCCTAAAAGGTGAGACGGCATAATTCTCCAGCCTTCACTTTTCCTCCCCTTTCTTTTCCTCCTTCGTCCTCCCTCCCTCCCTTTTCCTCGTTTTCCCTTTCACCACCACCTCTCTCTGAGTTTCCAATTATTGTTTTTTAAACTTCTTTGAATATAACTCCTTTTAAAGATAAATAAGGGAGCTGCCTCGTCATCAGATTAACATACCACGTTTTCAAATTACGCTCTGTATTTATTTAATACTTGTAAATAGATTACTCGTTTCAATGATATTCTTTTAAATTAGATGATTGAAAATAGAAATTTTCACTTTTTGTATTGTATATAAATGAGATAAAGTTTAAGAAGGGTTAATTGGCACCCTGTCAAACATTAAGAAAATTTGTTTATTTCTTTTTGTCTGTGTGACTAATCTGTTATTGAGTTATGTCCGTCAAGTTGTTTTGTATTATAAGTTTGTTCATGTTATTTGTTGCAGCCCTGATGAAGTTCCACAAACTGTGATTTGGGAACGAAACACGTTGGCTGTTTGTTTATGAAAAAAATGGAATAAAGAAAGAATTTGAAGAAAACCTACAAAGACTGAATTGCTTTTTCCGGTGCACCTTCATTTGTTTAAAACTGGGGTATTTCAAATATCCCTGGCAGCTTCTCATTTCTGAAGGAACTCAGAAATCCCTACCCCCAAAGTTACAGATGTTCTCGGTATTGGTAAATCGGAGAGTGGTAAAACAGTCTGCTACTGGGGCATGCATAATGACACCATAAGAGTAGGGGTCGGAATAGGATCCGGAGGGTGAGGAGTAAGAATTTGCTGCAAAAAACGGAAGGGGTTGAGAGGATGGGGGAGAGAAGAGGTAATCTGATTCCAGTAGTGGTGGCTCTTGGAGGCCGAGAGTGCCAGTCATAACTGAGGTCAAGATATGCCTCCTATGCTCAGCCTCAGAGATGATGGTGGTTGGTGAGCGACAGGTCAGAACCATGCTTAGGGAAATTTATGGTAGGAAGTGAAAAGATGCATTAACATTTTTATTTTTTACTGCTAAGTATTAGGGGTGGACTGTTAACGCTGCTCCGCCATTGGAGGTTTGCAGAGTTTTGCCCACTCTGCTTGGAGTTTACGGCCCACCCCTTTTTGTGTTCGGAATAAATCGAGGTTACTATGCGCTGATACACAACTCCCCGGAGGTGAAGCAGTGCACAAAGGAGTAAAAGTGCAAGAGGCTGAGATTGTAAGTGTAACACGAGGCATGGCCCCCAGCCACGAGGTGCCTGGAACGAAGCATTGTATCTGTAAAGCACACATGGGGGTGAGGGGGATGTTTTGTGTTGACGCAGGAAATGGCATGCCGCTGAACCACATCACGACCCCCCAGCCACACACATGCACCTATGTAGGATAGCTGAGTGGGTTAAGCAATTGAGGCTAAAGTCTGTTTGCAAGCAACCTGAAGGTCTTGGGCTCGAACCGTGTTGGGTCTGTACTCTGCACCCACATACAGACCATTGTATGAGTAGCTCGCAACGCCTTGCAACTGCTTGACTATGGGAGCAGGTGCTATAAAACCACAACATAATAATTATACCAGTTGTACCGTGTTTTTCCTTGTTTCTCATTCCACTGAAAGAAATGTAGACATTTCGGTTTAAAAGCCTGTTTTTAAAATGTGCCTGAAACAGAGGCAGTAATAGCTATTCCTGCCCAGATGAGCTGTCACATGATAGCCCGGTGGGTCAATAAAAGGCTGCAGGCCTCAATTATCAGCAGGAACTGACAGAAGGGGTGCCCGCTTTGTTTCTTTCTCCCCCTTTTCACTTAAGACCATGAGTCATGGCCCTGTGGGGTGGGAGCCTGGTATTCTTGTTGGTGCGTGTAGGGGCAGGAGCGAAGTGCTTTTAACAGGTATGCGGTTTGGAAGGAGCCTGCTATCCTTGGTGGAAATTCCAGTTTCAGTCTGAATCTCGCTTTTAATGCCACCGTTTTATTGTTGTTAATAGGTACAAGGGAACCCAAGAATCGATAGGGACCAAGGGTAGTAATGATTTTCAGGAACAAAAGTCCCTACAGTCAATGAATAGAAAACAATGCTCTGGAGACAAGAATAATGTCCAGGAGTAATCAAAATGCATATGTAGTACACTTTTAATCAAACATATATATATATGTGTGGAAGATTAACCCCACAAAGGGTGACAAAAACACGAAAACAAACAGGTAAGAGACATTAAATGACCATAAGTTGTATCCACAATGGGGGTCACTTATTTACATCATGAAGAACACTACTGCACCCAGAAGTCTTATACACATATTTGAATGGTCAGAGTGTTTAACATACCTCGCCCTAAACAAAACGGCTTCTTCTGAGCCTGCTTTGCCCGAATCCCTCCTGCATGAGTAACTAACACTCCGAACTGCCTCAGCGCCGCTCTAGCCTCCTGGACCTCCGGACCGAGGTGGCTGCTGTCGAGCTCGGCTCCTGAACTGTCCTGTTTACAAAGCGAGGCCATAAACAACAAATATGAAAACTGGCTTTGCTTTCCTTTGATATGTTTTTCTATAAAGAAAAAAGTGATGAGCAGAAAGGAGTTATTTATGACAGCACGTTTATTTTTTGCCCTTTGGCTAATTATAGGAAAGAGGGAATCTCTATACATGTTGCAGCACATTCTGAGCTAGAACATGTTTTAAATCTGAACTACATTAAACTGATTCTAATATTGTTTTGCTAGAAATATCTAAATGCCTTTTAGTGTGTTTAATTTTGCAGTAAAGATTCTTCATGCGTGCAAACATGTGGTCTCACTAATATAAAGAGAAACACACTTAGGGGCATGTTTATGAGTATTGTGGTGCAGAGCAGCAAGTCACCTTGCTGCGCTGCCCTGCGTCCCAGGGAAAGGGCAGGAATGTGTTGTATTTATCCAGTATGGCACATTCCTGTCATTTTTCCCTTGTGCTGGCACCGTTTTGGCAGCCTAGCGCCAACGCAGGCTCCCTTGCACCATACCATGGTGCAGGGGTGCCTGTGTTGCAGGCAGGATTGTTTTTGTGCAGGAAGGGGCACCTTCTGCACAATGCAGCACACATAGAAAGAGGAAAAAACAAGGAGAAATAAAGATATTTCTCCTCATTACGCCTCTCCTGAGGCCTATCTTTTTAGCGCATTCCCTGGTTTACAAGGTCTTTCAAATTTGGGAATGCGTAAAAACCCATGGGAGTCGCATGGGAACACCCACGCAACACCCATTGAACACCTACCCAGGGCAGAGTAACACTACACGCAATTTGTGCTATGTTGTTTTTACTCCACATTTTTGGAGCCACTCAAAGCCATGCAAAGCTGCTTTCTGTGGTTTCAAAAATATGACTTATGATTTGCGTCACTCTTGCATCATGTTTTGTGGTGCAAAAGCGATGCAAACCAGGTTAAAAATATGGCCCTAAGGATTTATGCATTTTGGAATAAGGATGACGGTCTAGCCATGTAATTTATAAAGAATAAAATACCCCCGCAATACATTATGAGGATATTGCAAGTCACCTCAGAGTTCCACAAACTTAAAAAGGGCCCCAATTCCTCTATATGGTCAGGGAACTTCATGGTTACCTTATCCCATATATATTTCATATATTATAAATTAGGATTATATACAATTATACAATCAGCAATCAGTGAATGAACTCTAAATGGAGATCAGTTATAATACAGCTATTGTGAAAATCTGGCATGGATCCTAACCTCCTGAACCTACCTTGGACATCCATCTCCAAAGACAACACTCATCATGAAAAATGGCCACTGACTATTTGTAGACATTGTCAGCAATAGTACCCGAGCTGGGGCTGAATAATCAATTTCTCACTCAGCAGTAACTGGAGCGGTGGCAAGAAAAGCTACTTCAACTTGGAAACAGATGAGATAATTCCTGGCTGTCCATGTTCTGCGACACAGGCCATCCATTTCTGTAACGTAACTGCCAGCTTAGACACACTCTCAAAGCCACTCAGCCTATGAATTCCATTATCCAAGCAGTGAGCGATGCTATCGAAGGCGGTGCAATGAATAACTTACCTTACAATTCTGCTTCCACCAGCACCTGAGCATTCTCTCAGCTCGCGATTTGTGTTGCGAAGCATCAGCAGCCTGGTCCTTAACCGTACATACTGCAAAGGTGAAGTTCGACATAGTGGTAATACAGCGTAAGAGCCCTCGATGCAAAGGTGTCTGCAGCCCCAAATCATAGATTCAATTCTTGCTTAGATCCACTCACCCTTTCGGATTTCTAAAATTTTGAGTTTTGCTTCTGCTGTACGCAAATCTTGTTCTAAATTTGATTGGAACAAACTTGTTTTCTGGTATTTCATTTCTAATTTATTTCTCTCTTTTTATAGTTTTATCTATGTATCATCAACTGTTTTTATGAAGAGCTACCAGAAATTAAGCAGATTGGTGGAGAATTGTTAGGGCTAGGGATAGTAACATCGAATGCTTAATATCCAGAAGATAATTCAATTTTGGGTGTGCCCTTCATTAACATCAATATTATACTATCATGGTGCACTAACAAAATATCTTCAACAAACTTTTTTTAAATAATAGTAAATGTATGTTTTTAGATAGCGCTTGCTGACATACCACCATGATTCTGAACCATGTATCAGTCAGTATAGTTTAAATTATGTCTGATAAATATTATAAGTAGGGCTCCCGGTTTTATGGTATTTATTTGTTTGACATTTCCATCTGTATTTATCCATATTTATTTTTTGGTAATTTTATCTGTATTTATCCATATTTATTTTGGGTTTTGTGAAAAGAATTTGGCTGAAACTGGTATATTTTCACATTTATTTACAGATAAATATGAACTCATGCTTGAAAGCCTGCCAGGTTTCAGTGTTATGAAAATCCGAAGAAAATAAATCTATGCACCTTATGTGAAAATATGCAAATTTCAGTATCAACCTTGTGCATATCTACTGCTGTTAACGCCTCTTTACTAAATTCCCCTTCTTTTTAAATCCCTTACCTATCAATCCACAAAGTTATTGGCCTGGCAGTCATAGCAGAGAGTGTTTAGAATCACCCAAAAAGCAACCCAATTTCCGTTTCTATCCACATTTAAAAATAAATACAGACAAGGAAACAAATGGTTTTCCATCTGTATTTATCTGTAAAAATCAGTAAAAACAGAAAACAGGGAGCCCAAATTATAAGTTGAGTAACTAGGGCCCACAAGGCAAACCTTCTTTCAGAAAGCATTCTTGCATGTCTCAAATTAGAGAAGCAAGGTTTCATTCAGTCATTCATCCGCACAGTGAGTAATTGATGCAACGTTACGTTCCATAAATCATCGTCCATTCAGGAACAGACCCGTCAGTATTGGTTCAAATTGCATACGGAGTCATTGTTGTGGAAATTTACACATAAATTATTCTTACTTTCCCGCTTCCCCATTTGTCAGTCGATCAATCCATCTGTCTGTCTGTTCTTCAGACAAAGATTCAGCCAACCTAGGGTTAGTCCATAAGTTCGTTGATCCACCCATTGGTAAGCCCTTCCTATAGTCAATCCATATTGCACTCAGTCCTTTTTATAGTAAGGCTGTGCATGGATCAGTCCTCCCAATAGTGAGTCTATTTATCTGTCAATCCTGTCTACAGTCCATCTCTTCGTCAGTCCTTCATTCATTCTGTCTGTCTTAAGCCCTTATTGTAATCAGTCTTTTCGTATTTTAGTCCTTCCCATAAACAGGCTGTTTATTAGCCAGTTCTTCTTGACATCCATCAGTAAGTCAATCACCTGCCCAGCCTTCATCCCTGCATGGAAGAATGGAACCCCTGCCACGGCCATTCTAACCAGCCATGAAATGGCTAATAGTCTCGCAACCTTACCCACGTGTCATCTTATGACTTCCTGCTCGCACCCTTCAGAGGATGATGACATACTGAAGCAACGCATCCTACCTCAGAGCCGACTGGGCTTTTCTAATTTCATGCCCTAGGCCCTTCTCTGTAAGCTGTATCTCACTTCTTCTTTCAAACCTTGAACTCTTGCATGCAAACAGGTTCTCACTGCTAGTTCTGATGAGTGAATACTGAGGCGGGGCGCGTGCACAGGGGATGTAGGGAGGCACTGTGAAGAGCCTGTGGTCTGCTTGTCTCTCCTCATTGAAACATATTGCATTGTTTGCACGTTACTACCTCATCTGCCGCTACAGCAACATTACCTGCCATGACCTCCACCGGGCATGACCTTCCTTGTATGACCTTGACCTGACACAACTTTGACCTGGTAGATTTACTATTCAAATTCTAAAGCAAACACAAGGAGATGATGGACGGAGCACTGAAACTTTTCAGACACTCACCCCCAGTCACTATAAGATCTGGGTTGAATCCATCATCGCTCCTTAGCTCACTTCACCACCCCAGTTCAGACCCAGCCATATGTAGATCAGTCTTGACCCTGTTTCCTCATGGGAACAGTCCAGCTCGAACTGCCATGCAAGGTCTTCCATGGACTGGAAACAAGCATCCTGGGACCGGGTTCGGGGTAAGACCCCTCATCAGCCTGGCTAGCCTGAATCCAGTGGCAAAGTGTGTTTGCTCTATTCTAATTCTTGTCATCACACTTTGGGCGCTTTTATTGGGCTTAGTTTACACTATGAATGAAAGCAGAAATACTCAACATGAACAAGTTCATGGGCCACTAGTGAAAAGATTCTTTGGGTCTCAGGTCAATGGGAAAACTTCCGCAGGGCCCTAACTCAGAGAGAAAATCTCCTCCCAGGGGCTCAAGGTCACTCAGTAAAACTTAGTCTAGTCCTTAGGTCACAGGGTAAAGCTAGCTTTGGACTGTAGATCACATGAGAAATCTCCCTTTGGGCATAAGGTCAGTAATGGAAATCTACAGGAGCTAAGATTTCTCCCTGGTCAAAGGTTCTTAGTGAAACTCCTTCAAAACCATTGGCTACTGGAGAGCCTCCCTCAAGACCCTGCTTCGCTGGGGAAACCTCCCTCAGCACCAGTGGTTACTGGCAAAGCCCCGCTGGAGCTAGCCCGTCTGGACCATAGGACAAGCAAGATACTCCCTCCAGATGACCGGATACTGGAAAAAACTCCCTCCAGTTCACTGTAACCGGAGAAGACTCCCTCCAGACAGTGGGTTGCAGTAGGAAAGGTCCTTCGGTCCTTCCATCACTTGGAAAATACAGTCTTGGGCCACTCTTGACTGGATGCATATAGTTCACTGTAGCAATACACAGTGAGTTTACAGGTCACTGTGGAAAACTTCTTTGGACACTGTGGTCGCACTAGAAAACTCTGTGGGGACCACAGACCTATTTGGATGATAGTAACATGGCCCATAATGGGCAGATTGGCTGCCTGGCTTAAGGTTCCTGAAAAGGAGACGTGTGGCTGCATGTCAGTCTCGTGGGGATTGGGGTCAACTAGAAGAGGAAGCTGATCTATAAAGCATGGAAAGTGAGAATGACATAATTCCATTCTTCAGGTAGCACTCGTGTTGTAACACAATATTAAAATGGAACACAATGCTTGTGATGGCCTGAGTTTGCTCACTGGGCCTGTTAACACTGAAAGGAGGCTTTTAATAACTAGTATAGCCCTCAGCAGCAGGCTATAATGCTAAGGCAGCCCATTCACTGGAATCTTTAGAGCAGGATAACCAAGTAGATTGTTCACAGAGCAGTCTGTAACTACCAGCACCGGCCATCATCAGCAGATCTCTCCAGTGACTTGGAAGAGAGCTGGCGCATCCATGTGCTAATAGCATTAATGACCTTGAAATAGGTCAAGAGCGCTACTTATTGCTGGATTGTGGTCCTGGCTCGGCCTTTTCAGATCTCATCCTTGTTGTGGCCAGCTGTAAAGGCAAGTATCCTTTTATACATAAAAGGTCCCTCATGTTTATCCTCCCTCCACCCTGCCCCCACCGGGCAAGATGCAGACACTAAGAGCATGGACTGCCTGTGCCTCATCCTATGCATGGCTTGGCATCTTCTTGACAAGTCAGGCCTTCAGGGCACCGCGCACATCCGCCCGGGCTTCCTTCTGTTCAAGTGATGCACATAAATGTATACACGTATAAATATGGATACAGCGCGTATCCGTGCTCTGACGTCAATGGGCTCGGCCGCTGCATCCCTTAAAGGTGAAATGAAAATCGAGGTAGGAGGTTCCAGCACAGGTCCAGGAGTGCTGGACCAACACCCCAGTTTCAGGATAACCATAGACTATTTAAAAGAGCTTCATTGACATAAATTGTATGTACATTTATCGTATAACTAAATCATGGAACTCTGGTACACATGACGTAGTTGTGTAAATTTGATGTCACTTTTACCTCAGTGGAACCCTAATGTGGTGCATGTGTTCTTGGATCGCATCCCTTGAGCAGATAAGACACTGCTCTGACAGTGGGCCCGAAGCTTGCTCTAGAGGCGACAAGGGGCAGAGGGTAATCCTTCAGGTGGGGGGAAACCCCTTACTCAAAATAAGATGGGGTCAAGGGTGCATTGGTGGGTTGAGAATTGGTAGGGTCCAATGTGGGCATCCAATAATGGTGAAGGATTGAGTTTTTACAAGGAGACTAGTCACTTTAGAACAAGCTGGCTTTCTTCAGCATTTGTTAGTTTAGGCGAGTTGCAAATTTGTAAGCCTGAAATCATTTATATGTAAGTTTAGGCTGGTCAATTTCAGTTTGTAAGATTAGATTGGCTGTGGTCAGCATTTGTAAGTTTAGGTTGGGCAAGTTTAAATTTGTAAGTTTAGGCTGGGTGAGTTCCATATTTACAAGATTAGGCTGGGTGAGCTCAATATTTGTAAGTTAAAGGTGCTCAGTTCATTATTTGTAAATTTAGGCTGGCTAGGTTCAGATTTTATATTGTTAGTCTCACTGAGTTCAATTTGTAAGTTTAGGCTGGGGGCGAGTTCACTATTCGCAAGATTAGGGTGGAGGAGGCCAGTATTTGTAAGTTTAGGCTGCAGAGTTCATTATTTGTAGGTTTAGGTTAGCTAAATTCAGTATTTGTACGTTTAGGCTTACTGAATTCAATAGTTGTAATTTTAGGCTGGATAAGCTAGACATTTGCAAGTCTAGGTTGGGCGAGTTTCTGGGTGGACACAGTATTGGTGGACGCAGCAGTTTTAGCAGGAATATTTGCTTTGTTTTGAGGGATATGAGCAATATTATGCTCATGATATGTGGGCACAGGAAGCAACGTCTGTTTGCTTTCTCACAACAAGTTTAAAGTGAATTGCTTTTTTACCTAAATTAGCATTACATGACTAGGTTCAGTTCTAGAATTTGGTGGAAAGTTGATTGTTTGTGTCCTGCATCTTTTTTCAACTCTACAGTGTTTACGCATTATTTGTTGTATTTGTACCTAGGCCAAATTGTTGTGCAACTGTTTTCACCATAAAATGAATTGGGAACGAGGCATTTTTATGGATGCATTTTTCACATAGTACTCCATACAGATCAGTAACCGACACGTTTCGCCAGTGCGGACTTTATCAAGGCTCGTGCTTTCACACAAAAGTGACGAAGCTCATCAGCTGAGGAACTGCTGTGGAATGCAACAGACACATATGTCAATAAGTGTGTGCCTCCTTAAGTTCTTTGCTTCAGATGTGTTCTATCACCTTTTTAAGCATTTTTTTCATATTACTGACGGCTTCTTGAGTAATGCATCCCATGGCCCAAATCTGAGGCAATTAGAAATGTGGTTACAAATTGCAAAGGTATATGTAATGGTTTACTTACATTTTCGTCCTTAACATCATTTAACGTATTATAACATAAAGTGGAGGTAGTTTTCTTTTGGCAGTCTCTTGCTATTTACATATTTGTGAGTGAACAATTTTGAGCATGGAGGACGAAGCGCGTTAAGGACAATTGTCTAGTGCAAAAAGAGGAATGGGAAGGCTCTACCTTGCAGCGCTAGAGAACGGCTTATGGCAGCTGAATTTTGTGGTCATTGGTGTATTTTAATTACTCTGATAGACATATTTGCAACAGCAACCACTGTAATGCATATTCTTGATAGCTTATAAAGATAAATACAATTAGGTCATCCAACAACACAGGCCCCAGTAATGGAGCAAATAAAATGGAGTTTTTGAAGCACCCTAAGCTGCTTGCTGGGTTGAAAGCTATGGGATACA
This sequence comes from Calotriton arnoldi, assembly GCA_963921515.1. Classification (NCBI taxonomy): domain Eukaryota; kingdom Metazoa; phylum Chordata; class Amphibia; order Caudata; family Salamandridae; genus Calotriton; species Calotriton arnoldi. Next base: position 1,838,480 of record CAWUFW010002831.1, on the reverse strand, counting down.
ATTTGATATATTTTCTAGGCCTGGGCAGAGTTCGCGGAGTTCCGTTATGCGGAACTACGCAGAGTGACCAAAAAACTCTGCCGTGCTACGCGGAGTTCCGCAAGTGGCGGAGTGCGTTAGGTTGCGGGTTTGCGCTGATTTTTACTGCTGGGTGTTAGTCCTGCGCTGGAAAATCAGCGCGAACGGAACCATGCACAGCGCAAGAGGGCGCTGCTTCTTTCTGCCGCTCGAGTAGATGTTCTACTCAAGCGGCAGCTTCCTCAACATTAGGAGGTGGTATAGCATTGGATTTTCATCACTCACGCTCGCCAACTTAACATTGGCGAGCGAGGAAAAAACTGTGCATGCTCCGCAGAGTGTGGAAAACTCTGCAAACTCCACTAACGGAGTGGAATTCACCGCCCAGACCTGATCTTTTCTACGTTTCTTTTCACAAAGGGTTTGCTCTAAAAATCGAGAGCTGGGGTAAAAAACAAAACAGACCACAAAGTTTCTTACACCAGTGAGGGATGGATTAGCTATGCCTAACCATCCTGTTTGATTCCCGCTTTCACGGTATGATTGTGGCTTATGGGTTGCCGCTTATAGGCTTGTGCATATCCTTACTTAGCAAAATGTACTCCTTTGTGATTCAAAAGTGTAGATCTTACATCTTTCCAAGAAAGTGCTAAAATGCTTTCTGAGTCAGAAAGTCTTTACGTAAACAACCCTTATTAGTAGGATTAAAAGCAGAGGAACCATTGAACCTATCATGAGTAGTTGATGTGTTTCAGCATGTTTGGACTTCTCCAGGACTAACAACCATGGTGTTTGTTGCCAAACTTGCTGCAGTCAAGAGAACAAAATAGATAGAACATGTTCTATGTTCTGGTCTGCATGGTACTAATCAGCGGGCTGAATGCAGTGTTTGACTTTCCAAAGTTATTTTCTGTACGCAACAAGGCATTCTGCCTCTGTCTCCCACTAAAGACTTTCTTTTGTTTTTAAATTACTGCTCATCTAAAACTGGACAGCTGATCGCATGAAATGTATGTGTTTTATTTACACCTCGGTCACATTATGCTGACTGAATAAACAGATATATTCGATGAGGCAGTGTGGTTTTATGAACTGATCACTGAAGGAGATCAACACTTTTGAATCTCCCTGACTAGTAGGAAATAATCAGACAAGAGAACAAATGTTGAACAAAAATGGCAGCTAGGCAGAAATTACTGCACCACCCAGTATAGTCACACACAAGTAGCGAGTTTTGCTGGGCGAAACGCATTGGCTGCGTCTGTATGCCTGGTAAAGGAGAATATGGAGTTGGAAAAAAAAATAAAGAATTACCTTGTGCAAACCGGGAACTATGAACTAAAATTGTTGAAAACCAAGACTCTTTACTGATTGTGATTATATTGCCTCTCGCCATTTTGTTATAAGAGAACAAATGTTATAGGTAGTCTACTGGTAGAAATTCGCATTCCACAGCAAAATATTCATTCCTGTGAATTACTTTCAACAAAATCACAGGTATAACGACATTTCCTTGAATTATCAGGTTGTGGAAACCACAGCTGTTGCCGCACTAGCAGTAATCGGACATGTGGGGTAGAGGTGCTCTCTTTTGGCTTGGGATCTGGCCGTATACCAAATGGGTGTTTGCCAATTGACACCCTCTGTCCCTGTGGTACAGTACTCGCCCTCGCACCCTGCATTGCCCACCTGCAGGGGCTGCTGTGTTTGACACAAGCCTTCCCCCCCTTTCCCAGTGATGCCCTGCTTTCCCCAGCAGTGGTGATTAACTAGGGTGACCAGAATTTTAAAGCCAAAAACCGGTACATTTCACAAAAATAGAAGGACTAAAATGTTGCTTCAACGGAGTGCACAGAATGACAGTGCTCCTCAGCAGAGAATTTCAGAAGAAGCAGTAAGAACATAAATAAAATGCATTTTTTAAAGCCAGTAGCATGCCTGTTAATTAAAAGGCTTTCTTATAACAGCTGCTAACTGTCCCTGCTTTGGAAAACATAAAATTGCACCTCCCACCGTTTTCAGTCGACCCTCTCTAAAAACCGGTACATGAGCTAAATTTCCCTAAATCTGCCGGGACAGCTGGTGGAAAACCGGGACGCCTGCCCACTCTAAGTTTAACACAAACCTGCCTCTTTGGCCGGCGAGTTCCTTTCCCATTCAGAGTCTGTCCCCGTGTCCTTCCTTTACCCTTCTGCCTAGGCCAGGCGAGGACAGGCAGGAAGTTGACAGACGTGCCAGATGCGTGCGCTCCGCGGCACCCAGGCGCTCATCCTGACACTGCAAAAATCATCCGGCAGACTGATCCTAGGGCTCCCTCGCTGGTCCTGCCGAGGTCTCATTAATGTAGAATCAGATTTTTGCATCTGCTTCTCACTTCGTGGAGGGGGCACTCGGCCTGGTTTCGTCGGACACCAGGGTGCATGCATCCGTTGCAGCATCTGATATGCTGGTGTAGCCAGAGCTGTGCTTCCTGACACGATTGGTCGGTAAGGTGGTTAAGTGAGTTAACACACCTACTGCAGAAAACTTCTTGCAAGCGCTTTTTATAGATTCTGTTCTCGAGCAGCCCAACAGCCACTTTATTCCGAAGTGCTGTCAGGGAGTACAAGAGCTTTGGGTTAGAAACTTAGTTCCTGATTATACTTTTGTGTAAGTTTACGTTTGTTTTGGAATTCACAAACACCGATTTAATAGTAATTAAGCAGTCAGGGTGCTGAACTCCGCACATAAAAAGATAGACATGCTTATATTTTATGTGCGGAGTTCTCCGCCCACCTGTGTAGTCTCCGCAATCGTAAACGCACTATTAATTTGGTATTTGTGAATGCCAAAACAAAATACATTTACACAAAAGTGTAAGTTTACCTTTGTGAATTAGGTCCCTGGTTTCCACTCGAATATGCTGTGGGCAGGACCAGGTCAGCCGTTCTTCTTTCCGAGGTCGGTCGCTGAGTTTTGTAAAGCCCGTGTATGCACCCAGGAGTGGCCCGTGCAGGTAAGAGCGGTGGGCCGGGGTGGGAGGGGGAATTGTGTGTGATAGAACCAGGGTTCTCTGATGTTAAGTTAGACTTTTCTGTTGTTTGGACTGTTGGAGTAGATTTGTTTGGTGCCCGAGTTTTACCAGTAAGATTTTCTTATATCACAGTTTTAGGGCTAGTTATCCATGGTGTCAGGCTTAAGGAGCACAATTTTCCTACCCTGAATCTTTAGACAAAAGATTATCTGATGTCATAGTATTACGGGTACAATTTTATGATGCTGGACCTTTAGGATTGAGATTGTTAAGTGGTATTTGGAATCTGATTTTCTGATGTCTGAGTTTTAGGGGTACGAGTTTCTGATGTTAGGCTTATAGGATTAGGAATTTTTTCTTTTAAACTATAGAAACAGGCCTTTCTGTTACGGGCTACATATGCTGCACTTTCTTATTTGAGTATATGGGTGATGTTGTCTGATTTCATAGGTACAGGTTAGGAATACCTCATCTAGGAGCTATAGGAGATTGGATGATGGTAACAGTTCAAGTAATTTTCTTTCTGATGTATGGCAGTATAAAGCCTTTCCCACCACTGAGAGGTGAACGCATTCTGGCGTATGTGCAAGTGCGCATGTCTCAGAATAGCTTCCAAGAGAGACAAGTCAGAAGGAGCTTGAATGTGAAGTTTTCTCAATGTGTTCTTTAACCATAAAAAGTCATTTGTTGGGCGAGACGGCACACCCCAGAGACAACGATACACAGTAATATGTGTGTGAGAAAGACAGCTTTATTGAGACCGGTGTCCATCACATCACCAACTTCAAACCCTTGGCACATCGCATACATGCTAACATTAGGGCCTCACTATACAATTAAAGCTGACCATTTCACACCCCACCCTTCAATGTAATCAACTGCAAATTGTCATTGTAATTTCATTTATAAAGCACCTTACTACCCCTGACGAGGCGTCAAAGCGCATTTCGGCGAGTAGTGGAGGGATAGAAGAGGTAAGGGTCTAGAAAGTGTTTCTTTGGAGATCATAGCAGCAGGAGGAGGTTTGGGATGAGTAGAGGGGAGGGGGGAAGAGTAAAATGCATCTCCTTCCGCTAAAACCTTCCCTAACTCAAATTATGAACTCAATTTATTAATACACCCAGGGCTTTAAGTGGGATGAAAAAACTGGGGGGTCTCTCAAAGGGGCGTGGCCAATGTAATTAAGGGCGTGGCTTAAAAACACGGGTAAGCTAACAATCTGTGCTTAGCATAGTGTGCCACCCGACTTGTATTTAGCTGTTTCTGTCATTGCATCGAGATATAGGATACAACAAGTAACATCATACCTACAACAAGCCGGACTATTGGCTTTGTCAATGGTTGTTAGTTGCGTAAGCTAAATAAGCAGCAACTATGGCTTGTATATAATATTGAAAAAGCTTCCACTTAAAGCCCTGGTGACACCACGACAATGTTGCTGCTCCTGAGTTTAAATAAAAAAGAGAAGGGAAATCCAGAGAGAAAATTACTCTCTTTAAAGGATTTCCCTTCCCCTACAACGCTCACCTGGCATGACGTCATGCCGTGACTTCTCCTCTAGTGAGAAATGAGCAGTGTGAGCACGCGCACATCGATGTGCCTGCTGTCACTGCAGTCTGGGAAAAAACGGACCGCCTGTGCCAGGGCACAAAACAGAGCCCGATAGAGACCCGTTTCGAGCCCCCCTTTAATAAACTGCCGGTGCTCAGCACCGGTGAGACCCGGCCCACTTAAAGCCCTGAATACACAAAGGCCTTCTGTCTCTTGACCTATGAACTCTGAACGTTCCCACGTGTCCCCTCACCTCCCCAGCTGATTTGCTTGACCAGCAGCGTCAGCAACGTAGGGTATTTTCTATATTAACATACTACTCTTCCTTGGTAGCCGACGTGCCACACTTACTAAAAAGAGTACCTTAAAAACCTGCCCTTCACCTGTCCCTCTGACCCTGCCCCGCAAGCCCTTGCCTACTGCCAGCCCCAGGAGTCCCTGGACTGCACCACCAGCCCGAAAAGCCCAGGCGACAGCTCTCCAAGGTCACCTGCCCCAAGTCCCCAGTGCCACAGCGGAAAGACTTTGTCAGGGCCAGGCATAGTCGGAAAAGGGATGGAAGTCGGGTACTGGTGTTTATCGCAGAAGCTCCGTGTGCCCGATAGGATTCAATTAAATAGGTTTACATGTAGCAGTGATGGAAATCAGGAACTCCATTTAACTGGAAGAGTCGGGGCCCCGAAGGGACAGCCCTCGCAGGGCACAGCCGATGATAAAATCAATAGACATGTCTCTTCCAATTTTGTCCGCCTCCTTTTATACCGCGTGCCAAACAAAGATTGCACGAAGGAAGGGCTTGCATTTGACTTCAGGGGTTCTCATGCAATGAATGGAACATGTTGAGTGGGAGGTGGTGACTGGGGATTGACACAGTGGGCTGCCTCCACCTTGCTTTCTAAAGGGAACAACCATGATCCTCAAAGATAAAATGTTATTACCTGCTATTATTTTAATTCCTACTACGTTTACGAATCGAATACTTTAAATTCGTTTCCTTGGCGAAAGGAAGTGCGGTGTTTAGACCAATTGCAGTCGTGGGAAAGGAACGGGAAATGCAGCCTTTAATTTTGCTTGTTTTCTGCCCTACTGCACCACCATACTGTACTTCCTGTGCTCTGATTTCACTTCCTGTGTCAGGATTTGAAGCCAGCCCACAAAATGGATGACAGCCTAAAGAAGAAGCATTCTCATAAAAGATTAAAAGAAGGTAGATGGATGGGAAAACGTTGTTACTGGCAAACTGTGCAGCAGGGAAACGCCAAGTAAAGAACTTTTGTTGTTTTTGTTTAAAAAGTCAACTTTTTGGCTGCTCAGTTGTGAAGCACTGATGTGAAGCTTCAGTAGTATTTATAGATTTCTAAGAGCTTTTGTTTAGCACTGGTTGTTGTACAACAAAAGATTGTGAAAAGTTTTTACACAAAAAATGGCCTTTTACCTATTAACAAAACTGCACTTGCAGATGTGTTTGCTGCCACTCAGATACAGTGAGCACTGAAACTCACAAGGGTATCTTCAAACTTGGGTATATGTATTTACTTATTTAGGCATGCATATTTCTATACATAGGGGAACTGGTAGGGTAATCAGAACTTTTGAAAAGATTGAGAGGGTTGGGGCAGGGTCAGTGACTAACCACCTGGATCAGAGCATCTGAAAGATTTTTAAAGTAAAGTGCTGAGTCTGTTACCTAAGGCCTGGCAAGTGACCAACTCTGCCTCATACCTACGGGCCTTTGGCGGCTGTGGCCCCCATGGCATGTGATGATTGACTGCCCTTGAAGTCTAGTCCTGGCCTATCGGATGAACAGGCCTGTCCATAAATCTCACACCGTACCTATTGGCCTATCTTTCTCTGTTTATCTGTCAACTTTATTCAAGCGGAATTGCAAAACAATTAGGGAATTAATAATGAATACATGTATAGCGCACAGATGTTTCAGGTGGCATTCCAAAAAGCCACTGGGAGGGATGGCACGGTGAAGAGGTCACGTAGAATAACTCATGCTCGAGGGCCGAGTGATGTTGTGGTACATAGGATCTCTTGAACGAGGTCTTGAGCACTCTTGTGAGCAAAAGTATGGCTTGGGGGTCGCTTGCAGAATCTTGCAAAGAGATGTCAAGCACTCCCTTGTGTGACAGCACAGCTCAGGGTTGCATGGGGAACCTTGTGAAGAGATCTTGAGCGCTCCTCGCTGTGAAGACTTGGCTCAGGGATCGCTTGGAGAATCTCATTAGAAGATCTAGAGCACTCTTGATAGTAAAGGCGTGGCACAAGGGTTGCCTGGAGTATCTCATGCAGGAAGGGTGAGTTGTCTTCTTGTCAGGTTTTCGTTTGGCTCTGAAGTGCTTCGACAGAAGCAGACCATGACTGATGCATGAAGCGGCCTCCCGCCTCAAACGGTGCAACCAGCATCAACCAAGTATGGTGACGGTCTACACTGCCTTGGGCTTCTAGAGCCGTAGTGGCCACTGCCCTATTTAGCGATTCAGGGAGCCCCCCCTAAGCACTGGCGAGTGGTTTCCATGTCTGCCTCGTACCCCATTAATCTACCACAGAACTGCACGCCATGTCCACTTTACTAACTTTGACGAGCATATAAGGTGTCTGATTGCGGTGAGAACTAGGATTTCCAGAACTACTAACAATTTTGGCCCATTATGAAGCACATGCAACTCAAACTGAAATCTTTCTTGGTACCTAAATACATGGTGTTGTTATTGCTCAACTTAATTGTGCTCCTTTTATCTCATTTTATATGATGATGAAAGGAGGGATCGGCCTAGCGAAATTCGTTGCCTTGATCTCTAGCCTACACTGAAGTTCTACAACTGTTGCTCAGCGGACAGAGCTACTCTAGTTATTTACCTTACTCGCTATATTACTAGCTACGTGTACTATTATGTATTTCTTAAATTCACTCTACTTCTGTTGTTCACCTACATTTCTGATGTAATTCAGCAAAAAAATGCATACGTCTATTTCTTTTATTGAACTTTACATCCACGTCAACCACCTTTTTCCATTTATGTGCCTGACTGCTTCATGTGAAAAATCCCCACAAAAAAGAATGACTTGTAGGAAAGGTCTCCAACATATAACCATTCTTCACCTTTTCTTCAGGAATAACGGTATTTTGATAATTAACCGCTGTTCTGGTCTTATGTGCATACATTCTTCATTGTAAAGGATTCAAAATAAAGCAGCAGCTTCACGAGTGAGGAACCATATGCTAGACTCCAGACTCCCTACACAAAGGGCACACCTGGAAATTGTATAGAGATCACACAAGTGAAAACCAGTATCACAAAGAATCCCCTCCTTCGTTAGCAATCATCTGACTAACACTGCCTACTAGTTTACTTACTTAACAGCCACAGCCCGTGCAGGTAAGAGCGGTGGGGCGGTGGGCCCGGGTGGTGAGGGATTTTGACAGACGATGACGAGGGAAAATTAATTATTTATTTAAATTTTCCCTCGTGGTCATCTGTCGAATTCCCCCCCACCCCCCCAACCCGGCCCCACTGCTCTTACCTGCACGGGCAGCTGCTGTTACTTAACCCCATCTTATTCTTTCGCGGCTGATGATCGATTTTCATACACCCGAATGGAATTTTCCAGCCAAGTATTTATTGCGAATGATGATCATCTTACATTGACTATCATCTAGAAAACGGATCTGTATATATTAGAGTGGACACATTTATAATATATGCCTGAGAGGATCACCAGAGTCAGTTCTCTGGGTGTCTATGACCTGTGTGCTTTCAGCGTAATGTGGGAACTAAGATACCAATTAAACAGTAAATTGGGGTTGGTCTCTTTAGGTATGAAAAACATATAAATACCAGGAAACTTGAATCTCTCACCAACACTTCATAATACTAGTAAATCACCATTAGAACAGTTGCATCACGTGGAAAAAATAAATGTGACGCTAAGTGTTGGTGGAATATGCTCTAAGACTGTAGTCACTGATCCTTGAAAGCGGTAGGACTCAACATGTTTCGGTCACTTTTAGCTAGATCAGACAGATATCCTCAGGACTTCAACTACTTGGATTAAGCTAATCTTTGTGAAGACTACAGGGGTTACAAGCTGAATATGCCTGTATGTTTATTGAAGATTGTGCTTGTCAATAGTCAAGATAATAGAGGGGAACCAGATCTCTGAATGTGGAAGTTGTTGCCTGGGTAATGCAATGCTTTGGTTGCAGAGCCCGTGTGCTTCTGAGGTCATTTACCACTTCAGCCATCACATTTTTTACAATAGGTTTTGACACGTAAATCAGGACAGTCTAGTTCCTGAATATTGTCAAAGAGTTTTTTTAAGGCATGGGCAAAGTGGGCAGTGACTGGGAAGCCCCACCTTCCTGTGGGCCCCGGGGCAAAGCGCCTGGAATGGAAGAGGCAGAAGACTCACACTTTTTCTGTCTCTCTTTCTCTTACATACAGTCACACACTCACCTCTGTCTCTCTCTCTCTCTACCTCAACCTCTTTGGCTCTCTCTGCCTAACTCTACCTCTGACTCTATCCCTAACTATCCCAACTCGACACTCTCCACTTTTCAATCTCATATTTCTGTACCTCCTGTTGTTTTATCATGTTTCCATTCCTCTCTCACTCCTTTACTGCTCTATACTTCTTTGCCTACCTCCTTCTAGCTTACTCTTATCTCCCGCCTCCCTTGCCTCACTCTCTAGTGCTCCCCTCTCTCCTTCACATTTTGTACTTCTTCTCTTTCTCTTTCTCTCTCCCTCGCTATCTTGTTGCATTTCATCTCTCTCTACCTCACCTACCACTAAATCTCCACTCTTCTCAATATGTCTTTTCTCAGGGTACCCCTCTGTCACGCACTTTATTTCTCGTGTCTCTCCTTACTTCACCTCACCTACCTCACGCCTTGCTGTACCTACCCATCTCTCTATCTCTGGTCTCTCTACCTCATCTCTTTCAATGCACCTCTCTCTCTCCTCTTCTCTCCACCTCTCCCTCGCGACCTGACCTCTCTCTATCCCTCTTGTTGCCTATCTCTACGTCACTGCCTCCTGCCCTTGTACATATCACCTGAGGGAGGCCTGGACATCTACATCAGCATGCTCCCAATGGGGTCATCCCAGGCCTTGGTTGCCATCGAGCACCAACAGAGTGCCCTCCCCCAGGTCTGGTATGCAAATAGAAAGCTCAGGCGGAAACTGTCTCGAAAATATTGAAATTCCACTTATACCATTAGCATTTCAATCTGAGAACATATTGTTTATTTATGTTTTTTAATTATAGCTGTCCGGGGAGTTTAACACGCTCGTGTTCTGTGTTTCCATTAAATGGCAGACACAGGAGCAGTGAAGCCTGGGCTTTTCGTAATATCGTCTTCCTCGGTCATCAATTGTAAAAAATAATGTGCTTAATGGAAGTGTTTTTTTCCCATCCATCGCCATGTTGGACAGCATATAATTTCTCTTTTCATGTGGATTTTGTGCCATTCTTATACGGACCATAGACTCGGCTTCTCGTTTGATATTGTCACGCATCACCTAGATTATTGTCTCTGGTACCTGAGAAAAAAGTTCACGTGTCCCGCCGCTGCCCCAGAAGAGCCAACTGATTGAGGGGCTGTTCCCAAATTAGCGGGTGAAAGAGAGCAGCCCCAGGGGCATATTTAACCAATCAATCTGATTGGTTCATTGGGTCTGTCTGGTTACTTTGTGTTCCATTTCCTTCGTGCAAGTGATCAACTTTTCAAGGGCTGCTCTAGGAGCAATTGTCCATAACACACCGGACGTCATATATAGCACAGACTTATTTAGTTAGGTATTTGTAGAATGTGATACACCTCAATGGACATACTGCAGTATGCACAGAATAGAAATAGAGTGCTAGTTGGAATAACCAGCTTAGCCTTGTAAAAGACAACTTCAGCTAATTCACTTTAAATGTAAAATGTTCATTTCTTGCTTGCAAATAGCTAACAGCATCTTTTTTTGTTGTTAGTTCGCACTGGAGTTCTAAATTCAGTCAGCTCTGTAGTGCTTCGTGGGAACGGCCATTTTGAGAGCCCAACACTTCCTGTAGGATCTGCCTGTGACTCTGAAGGGCGCACCGTTTTCTAAGCTTTCAGCATCCCCTTCACTTGAAAGCAGCTAAGATCAAGTGGCCAGAAACAGTAGTGGCAGCCAGATCTTCACATGCCACGCGTCCTCCCTTTATATGTCAGCCATTTTAGATGTATCCTTTACATAACTTTAAAGTTTACTCGGAGAATAACATGCTTTGTGGGAGGAAACAGTGGCAGTTTTAGAATAAACTGTTTTATGATATCAATGAAACAATCAAATAATTAACAATTCAGAGCACTTGTAACACGAACACTGCCCGAACATGGGTCTGCCATAGTTACCTTGAGTAGGTATTCCAGTAGCAGGTGGCATCTACGGGGAGAGAGGGGGTGGGGGCCTGAGTGCGCGCACACGCGCCCAAAAAAAGTATTCTTTTTTTTTTAAACTTACCGGGCAAACGCGACATCCTCCGCTCCGGACCTCCACAGGAACTGGAAGCTGGACCTCCCATGACCAATCAGGGCGCTGCTCTTATGCTGTGAGAGCAGCGCCGTTATTGGAGGGAGCAGCCTCACTCGGTGCTCCACAGCGCCCTGGAGGCCTGCACTGACTCAAACCCAGCAGTCATAAGACAGCTGGGTTAGAGATAATTAAACCTGGCTGGCTGACCCTTTCAAGACGGACGGCCAAAAAGACTTGCACACTTTAAACATAAGTGCATAGACAGTCCACCCTCCTCCCTGCTGCGATCACTCAGCAGGGACCCCGTCCCCGTCCTGACGCTTGGCTCCGGACGGGGATGAAAAAAAAAATGGATAAAATGGTAATAAATTACCATTTTATGTTTCATGGGGTTTGGGGGGGATTTTAAGTGGGGCGACGCTCATCCCTCCAACGGAGGAGCCAGAGCTTCTTGAATAGTATTAGGTTGGCGAGTGTCTAAGTGCGTCTGGTAGGGTATTCCAAACGACCAGTCATAACACGGGAAGCGCTCTTTGTCTTTAGATATGAGCTTGACCCGAGGGACAGCCAGTAATCTCTTATTATGGCTCGAGATGCCTCATGCCCTGATAGATTATGATTCTGCTCAACAGATTTAGAGGGTCTCGAATCTAGACTGTCAATGCACTTAAACAACCACCATCTAAGTTTGAATCTGATCTTACCCCTGGCCCATTTTCACAACACTCTAAGGATTACTATCACTGGATTTTTTTTAAATTCGATGCACATATATCGACAAGGTGCTTCTACGGTGACTGTGAAGCAGGCCCGCTCCACCTCCCGTGCTTGAAATACACGGCCCTTTGTCTGGCGGCATTTGTTAGGCACATCCATTCTCTCTCCATTCCCTCCCCCTTCTGAAATGTATTATTAAAGTCCCGATAAACAAGCCAGGACATGATTATAAAGGAATCCGAATCATTGCCTCAATTATATGCTTTCAATCGCCCGTTTAATTCTGGCGGTGAGTAATGCATTTTTAATTTGGCGCGGTTTGGCGGCGCGTGAAGGACATATTGAAGAGCCCTTGGCGTTCTTCAAGAGTCGTCCACCTGTCCGCGGCGCTGGCCCCTTTTGTGGGTCTGTGCAGAGATTTCCGTGTGTCCCCTGCCTGACTGACGACTTATCGGCATCGCTAAATAAAGTGATGTATACCACTGAGAGACGTGATGACGTCACCACAGCTGCTGCCTACTTAAATCTCCATCCAGTAGCTTCTTGTTTGGACGTCCCTCGAGTGATGCGTGGTTTATCATGTATTTATTTATTCGTCTGTTTGTTCATCAACGAGGCTCGAAAGGGCACGTGAGCACTTTGCAACATGTAAATTACAGATACGTTTACAAGAGGACTTAAAATGTAGTTTAGGCTTGGTGTTTGTTAAAATGCATGGCCTAAGAAGACATGTCATCACAGATTTAAGGTGCTGCATAAATCATGTAAAACAAAGAAAGGACCTCTGGGATTTTCACCAGTTAGGTGGAAAGCATATGCAATAAAACACACCAGTAGTACACCACAAACACTCTAAATTGACTGCTGGAATGTCTGGAGTCCAGCAATCTCTGACAGGTGTTTCACTCTTGTTCAGCTTCTTCAGAGGAAGGCAGCTACTCGAGACTTGAACCTGATGCACAGTGCTGGTAGACTGTTGGGCCTTGCTCGGAGGAACACGTGTGCTTCCTGTGACGCCTTGATGTCTGGGAGTCATCTGTCAGGTAGAGGTGAGGCCCTCCCAGCCATGCCAAGCTGTTGCTCGTGTTTGACGCCCTTCCGGCTGGTGTTCAGTACTTAAATGGTTGTTGGAAACTTGGTTTGAGGTGAGAAGGTGACCTCGAAACCCTCCGTCATGGTCCATTGCATGCAGCCAAGCAGAGAAGGCCTAGCTCCTAGAAGGTGGTTTGAAGGTTAAGGCTAGTCCAGCCCTGGATGTAACAAGCATTGGCATAGCCAATAGGTCTCGCCTTTGGGCCCTTGTAAGAGTTTAGTTATGCAGCACATATCCCAAAAATAATAATTTTAAAATAAGAGCGTGGGTGGGACTAGGGGGCAGCAACTGGAGTGAGAAGTGATCAGCAGCAGGAGGCTGAGAGGGCATCCACGGGAAGAGGGTGGGAGACGGAAAAAGCAGCACTCTTCCTTTGCCCAGAATCACAGAATGTTAAGCCGACACAGAGGAATACAAAAAAAGCCAACAGCAAACCAGCCGAGGAACGACTATTTTCATTACAAACTATCGCCCTGGACAATATCTAGTAAAACATAAATTGTTAAAGCCCGGCTCGAATTAAACTACCCTACACACTAATCTCAAGCCGGGAGATGGGAATTGGCAAACTGGTAAAGCGCTTGGTTAGTGCATTTTTACCTCTTTCGTGGCCATTTGTAATCCCGCTGCATACATGCGCATTATCAGTGCCTAGAAGTGAGCGAAAGAGTCACGGTCTGCTTTAATGATGCAAATGATTTTACAGCACTCCTTATTGCCATGTCCTTTTGGCGCTATCGAGTGCACGTCTCGAATGTTGGAATCTGTGTGGCACAAAAATAAAATTATCTTTCTGCACTTAAACGGTCGAAGAGCGTTGACAGTACTTGCTGATAAGGCAGCGCCTCACCTGAAAGCCCTGCTCTGATGCTGGGCTTCAGAAGAACCTGTCTGAGCGAGATTTACTGCTGGAGAGAAAGCATGCTGTGTACGCGTCACACCCTTGCACCGGATACCTAAATGTGAAGTCGGCGAAGAGGAAAGTAGCCTAGCTCGCTGCCCGGAGCCTCAGCCGGTGAGTGCAGCATTTGCATGAACAGAGAGGTGCACCAGTGAAAGGGGGTGATTTGCTTCAAATTATGCTATCTGCCTGCAACAAGTACTAGTGCACACAGGCAAACTGCATAGATGTGTACCGGTGAAACTGAGAGTAGGAAAGCCGGCACTGCTGAAAAAGCGGGTCACTACAGGCAGCTTGCACAGGTGAATACGGGTTCACTACAGGCAGCGTGCACTGGTGAATGTGTGCTCATTTACAGGCAGTGTGTACCAGAGAAAGCGAGAGTTGCGCAACCCGCACAGGTAAAAGCGGGCTCCCTGCTAGCACCGCGCTGCAGCGACTAAAGAGAAAAGAAATAACATGTTCCCATGACGTTTTCAAAACACATTAGTCTTTTACCTATCACTTTCATGTGTGATTACCTCGTAATTAAATATTATTCACAGTACGCCGCGTGCCCCCCCTCCCTCCCCCAAAAAACACGTTCGGCAGTTGAACAAAATAAATACAACCTCTCAAAATTCAAGAGAGATGCACTCGATTGTTATGCTTTTGAAGAAAAACAAGGAGCATTATCGCACAACACGGGGTAACGATTTACGGATTGGTTAATTTCGGTATTGTCTTTTCTAGTCCTCCACACTGAGACTGCCAATGCCATCTTCCAGGCAATTATATTAGTAGCATCTATGGTAAGTCAGCTGTCTCTCCACAAACCCCACGAACAGCCTTTTGGGATTAAACAAACAATCACTCCAAGTACTCTAAAAGTACCTCTATTGCGACGACAGAAAACATTGCTCACCGTTTTGCTTAAATATTTTGCTAAATTCAAGACGGCTGCCCCTCCATGTTATTCAGTAGAGTGAGTTGTTCGAGCATCTAACGCGGCAGTCTTCTAGAGGGTAAACTAAGCTGCCATCCTTTCTCAAAGGTCAGTGCGACGGACAATACTAGAAGCACATTTATATATCATCCCCCGGTACAATGCCGCCACCCGCAAGCAGAAGAAAAACAAGCACGGAATCGAAACGGAGGAGCGGGGGCGAGCGAGCGCGGCAGCCTGCTCAGCTGACCAGACGCTCGTGCGTCATGGCCTTTTCCCCGCACGGGCGGCATATGTTTCCAATTATCACGCACGCGTCTGGGCACGATAATGGGAAACAGATGTTGGCCCTGCGCGCGTAACCGCCCGAAAAAGGCCACGACGCACGAGCGTGTGGTCAGCTTCTGAAACCCCCTTACATAAAGTCTTCGCCTAGCAGCGCTTGCGCGCTACTCGAGGCTCGACCTAAAAAGGATAACATTTTATCAATACTTTAGTTTCAATATAGATGCATAGTAAAAAGTAAACCTAATACAAGG
Source organism: Calotriton arnoldi (assembly GCA_963921515.1). NCBI lineage: Eukaryota > Metazoa > Chordata > Amphibia > Caudata > Salamandridae > Calotriton > Calotriton arnoldi. The sequence continues at coordinate 1,823,208 of CAWUFW010002831.1, read as the reverse complement.
GAAATGAGACCATTTGATACACAGGCAAATGGGGTTGAGCATAAAAACGGAGCTGCAACGATGGATACCCAAGTTCTGCTCATTGATTAATGCGCTCAATCATGATCCTCCCACTAAAGAATCCTAACCCCACAGAGCTGTGCGCAGTCACTAGTTGATCACTGTCCTTCGGAAAATTACAAGGTAAATGCAATATTATGAATGCCGCTGGTCGGGAACCCCAAAACGAAGCTAAGGTGTTTCTGCAAAGTTCTCCGTGTTCATGTTCCAGTTTTATTCTTGAGAACCCTGATTTGTGTCCTGTGTTGGGGTTTTTCATAGTGCCTTAAAAGTAGGAAATCTTACAACCCAGCGGTGCTAGCAACATTAAGTCAATGGCTGCATGCCAGTAAGGGCAGATGTTTGTAATGTCGGAAGTCGGACATAGGAAAGTAAGATTGTCGGCACACCAAGGTAACTGGCACAAGACCATCCAGGACCACCTTTAAGCTGTGGATCCAGCAGTCGAGCAAACTAGCCAAGCGATGGATTACTGCCCAGGCAGGGCCAGGGCACCCCCAGGTGAGTCTCATGGGCACTTCTAATGTCCATGCCACTACATCCGTTCAGTCATATGTATATCAGTCTGGCGGGGCGTATCCAGTTAGAAAACTTAGCCTAGATAGGCTATAAGATTGATGGTAAAATGAAAATAACATTAAAAAAAAAATGTCCATGCCACTGAGCGTGGTGATGGTTCTCTGCTCCACACCATGGTGACTGACGCCTGGGCACAGGGAGAGAGTGTGCTCACCAGGCTGCGTCACCACTTGGCCAACCTGCACTTGTAGGTAGATCTAGGGTAGCCCTTCTCCCATCTCTGGCGAGGGGGCAGAGGGTGTTTCTTGGCACTTTGGATCAAGGTTTTCAGACTCCTGCGAGCGGCAGGGGACATCCACCTAGGCAAAGTCAGTAGCAACAGGACCGCCCAGGAGAGATTCGGCAAGACATTAAAATTAGTCCTAGCTTTGAAGCAAAGGGCAGCACTCAGTTGCACTTTCAGGAAGCGCTATATCAAGGTGAACATAGATCTTTGTTGACGTGGCTCTTCAAGGTGCTGGGGCGAGGCTTCGACCTAGGTCCTATACTCATGGTTATTGGCAGTAGGGGTGGGAGAATTCCTTTTTTTAAGAAAAATATCTGTGGTAAGTGGATGCAAACATTCGGGCAAGTCTACCTGCTAAAGCTAGTATCACGTCCACCGGCACAAATTTAAAAAAAATGAAATACAGGAGGAATATCCTGCAGCACAATCATTCCTTGTTCCACTCATTTAGGAATGTATAAAACGAGGAATTCTTGTGCTATCCAGCTCTGTAATGGGCTGTAATGAAATTACCCTAATGGTAATTGCATTAAGTTAATTACACTGTCCAGCCCCTGACAGTGCAGCAAATCAAGTTCCCCGACCAATGAGAAAGTGCGTGGCATCTGTCGCTAAAGCGCCAGGAGGACCCTGCAGACAGGTGCCGCACACAGGCTTCCATGCTGGGGAAGCAGCTTTCAAAATCACTGCCAGGGGTCTGAGCAATATATTTGCACTAATGGAATTATCATTAAGGTAAAAACACCTGCTCCTAAAAGCAACTGTGTTAGCCTTTCTGTTTTTTCGGTCTGTGGAGAAGTGCAGCAGCTCTAATTCTGCTTCGCAGGAGGAAAAAAAAAATCAGATTTTGCTGTTTTAAAAAAAAAATTGGCTCAAATATATCACCCTCCCCTAATTGACAGTCCGCTGCCAATCACAAGCAGTGCATGTTAAAAGTTTGAGGGGCCCGCTTCTCAGCTAGGGTTCTGGGATTCCCATTTCCGTACAGGTCAAGCTTGTCCTGCTACACTGCAGTATTTGTAGCTGTCTTCTACCATACATAGGGGTTGCCCCAGCTCAGGGGGTGCTGGGACAGGAAACAAAAACCCTATGTAGCCCAGAAAGACAGTCCTTGATGGTGACAAAGTGAGGGGTGGCCTGTCCGTGTAATTTCTGTGGTTAGCCTCCATCTTGCGTACACCACCGGACAAAGAAGATGTTTGTGAACAGATGTGCGTAACACTTAGGTCTTCCAGGGTTTGTGATTGTTATTGCAATTGTAATTACACAATGATTGTGAAAATTGACATTCATTAAAAATAAGAATATGCACAAAGGTGCCTTGGTTATTCAACCTTACTTCGATGTGGTGTGAACATCCTTCATCCTGGGTCGCAGCTACTGCACCACGAACTATAAAATGGCTGCCACCAACCACGACTTGAGCAAATAGTCAAAGAGTGTAGGGTGCCATCTGAGACTGTTGGGCACCTAGCTTGTTCATAGCTGTAGTCTGGAGAGGATCCGGGACAACTCAAAGTGAGCCAAAAAGAAACAAAACATGTGAGCTCTGGTAAGAAATGAAAAAACTGGGAATGGAACAAATGATAAAGTTGGCAGGGGTTTTGTCCTCACTCCCCTTCTCCTTGCTCTTAGTGGCTCCATCTTGTGCTGGGATGATTCAAACCTCATTTTTAAAAAAAACGAGAGGGGCCCCACAAGCCAAGGGGAAAGAGCACAGTGTCAAACAGTATAATTAAGAATCTCCCCTTGGGATACCTAAAAATGACACACCGCCTCTGTAACAATCTCATGTATCAAATCATTCACTCATTACATATACTTTTAATTGAAAAACAAAATCTTTAACCAAAACAAGTACCACAAGGATAAAATGATGCACAGCGCTTTAATGACTGGTCGTCAAACATAATATCTGTTCATATGTGATCTTCATACAGTATTTATCAACAAATGTTGTATATAGATTCAGCTTTCCTTAAAAGCACATCACAAAATATCAGACAGTATTTAATAAAAACCATCCCAATAAGGTACAAAATAAAAACCTATAAATGAATAAATCTACAAAACCATGGGAGAAGAAAAAAAGACAATAAGAATAAGTCTATTAGATTGATGCAGATCTGCTACAATTGTCAACGGGGATTCCTGATGTGTCAAGATTATCATCTATGATATTCCAGTGTCAAGCAGATTCAGCATACATTATACGGCGACACGTTTCGATGGAATTGACAGTCTTCAGGACAATATTGATTGTTCTGTCTCCCACAAACATTCAGAGAATATAATGTGAAATGGTGATCTCAAAATTAAATTCCTCATAATGGGCCTCCTTATGACTTTAAAAAGGTCCCATATATCGTAGAAATGTTAAATAAAACCCAGGAAGACACAGATTTAGATCTGTAATTCAATCAGCCTCTAAAACACATATGTTTGTGTCCGTAGAAAAATGTATTTCTCTCTCGCTACCCATGGGATGTAGCTTGGTTGGGCTATATATCAGTGGAATTTGAACCTCCTTTATTTAGCAGTTCCTTGTTGGTCCCCAGATCTTCTTAAATTCTCAGGGTCTTGAGTCTTTGTATAAATTAAGCGGCTGTTGTGCAAGTTCTTTCCTGGTATCTCGTTGAGATGAGCATACAGGTCTGTGTAAAGTGAAGAAACTTTGAGGCTCATTATGAGGAATTTTGAGATCTTCATTTGACATTGTATACTCTGAATGTTTGTGGGAGACAGAACATTCCATATTGTGCTGAAGAAAGTGGTAATAGACTCTCAGTTCCATCGAAATACGTCGACGTATAATGTGTGCTGAATCTGTTTGATACTGGGATATCATAGATGAGAATCTTGACACATCAGGAATCCCTGTTGACAATTGTAGCAGATTGGCATCAATCTAATAGACTGATTCTTATTGTCTTGTTTTCTTCTCCCTTGGTTTTGTAGATATCTTTAGTCATTCATAGGTTCTTATTTTGCGCATATTGGAGAGGTTTTTATAAACTAATGTCTAATATTTTGTGATGTGTTTTTAACCCCTTCGATGCTCATGACGAGCTCAGCTCGTCATGCTGCGCGGACGCGCTGTGCGCATGACGAGCTGAGCTCGTCACGATCCCACCCGCGATCGGAATCTCCAGCACACGAGCGGAATTCCGATCGCGGTCAAGGGGTTAAGGAAAGTTGAATCTATATACATGTGTTGATATATACTGCATGAAGATCCCATATGAACAGATATTGTGTTTGACGACACGTCATTAAATCTTTGTGCATCATTTTATCCTTGTGGTACTTGTTTTGGTTAACGATTTATCAATTAAGAGTATATGTGTTGAGTGAATGAATTGATACATTAGATTATTACAGACGCAGTGTGACATTTATAAGTATCCCAAGGGGAGATTCTTAATTATAATGATTCACACCTCAGCCACAGCGCCTGATCATACTCATACGACTTCCAGGACATGCTGCCATGCACCATGGTTCTCCTGCAGCCGCAGACTTTTCAGGTGCTGCTGATGATGGCTTATGGGCTCCCAAATACTCATATATATGCACAGTAGATGTGGATGGAAATTGCAGTTGATTCTGTACATGATTCCTATTGGATGGTATTTCTCAAGAAAATCCTTTGGATGTTGCCTGGCCCTACTCAAAAAACTGTGGTCCAGGCTCTTGTCACTTCTAGACTGGATTATGGCAACATCCTGTATCTAGGAGTCAATAAGGATGTGATACGCAAATTACAGGTGGTGCAGAATGCGGCGCCAGGCTGCTTTGCCAGGCTCCCAGAATGGCTCCCATCTCAGGTTATCTTCGAGACCTTCATTGGCTCAGGGTGGAGAATCGTATTAAATTCAAAGCCCTGAGCTATATGTTTAAGATCAAATCTGGCAAGGCACCCCAGTACCTGAACGTCTTAGCTCACCCTTACTTACCACCGCGCCTTCTTCGCTTCTCCACTCAGGCCAAATTTTCGGTCCCTAGGACCAGATTGTCGTGAATGGGGGGTCGGTCCTTTTCTTGCCTAGGCCCCTCTATGTGGAATTCCCTCCCCTGCCACTTCGAAATGAAACAGTTTATGGGAATTTTCTAAAGGGCTTAAAAACGTGGCTGTTTAATCAATAGATCTTCCATTCACCTTCTGTTCCTGTCAGGCGGCGCCGGGAAACCCTCGGGTAGCTGTGCGCCTTATAAGAATAAATAACATAACATAACATGAGTCATTGGACTTCTACTGAACATCTACGGAAAAAATGCCAGCTTACTCCAGCTTCACCTTTTAACTGGTTATTAACGTCTAATAATGCCCATTGGTTTCTGTTCAGATTTTTATTTACCAATGGAATGTTCCTTTCTTTTTCATAATAATCCAATATTTCAATAATTCAATATCACCCTTATGCGGAACTTGAATACATATGAAGCTGTTTATAACTGGTCCAGGGAAAATTACACCTCTTGATCTAGTAACAATTTCCAAACTAGTACAAGAAACCTGAAAATTACACCATAATTGAAAATTATGAATGGATTTACCTTTTTTCATTTAACGAAGGGGCAATTTTTTAGGGCAATGAAGGGACTAGAAATACCTAAAGAGGCCAAAAGAGGCCGAGATTATCACGAGAGGTGAGGAGAAGAGTGGGGCCCATGGAATGGAGGAGAAATGTCCTTGGGTTTGATGGCCCGACCTTTGAACACATCCCTGGGTGTTCGTTCGGTCTTCCTCCAGAAGGCTGATTGTAGAAAGCAGTTTGAGATTACTTCTTTGTGACAGCATTGATTTCTTTTGTGCAGTTTCCAATCTGATCAATGTCTATTTCCCTGCTCCTGTAACACCTGACAGTCGGTTACAAATCTATTTGCTTTACTTGGTCTCACTTCAGCTTTTACGTTGGAAGCATGCCTGGGCAAGGATTCCCTTCTCCTCCCTCTTGCTTCTACTTCCTATGGGGTCTTTGCTGAGGTACCACCATTCATTGCAAAGCATTTGCAGACACAGGGAGGGATGGGGCAGGCGAGAGATTCCTCTCTTTGGCCAGATATGCCCCCTGAAGCCTATGCAGGGAGTTATGGGGCAGGTGAGAGATTCCTCTCTTTGGCCAGATAGGCCCCCTTAAGCCTATGCAGGGAGTTATAGGGCAGGTGAGAGATTCCTCTCTTTGGCCAGATAGGCCCCCTGAAGCCTATGCAGGGAGTCATAGGGCAGGTGAGAGATTCCTCTCTTTGGCCAGACATGCCCCCTGAAGCCTATGCAGGGAGTTATGGGGCAGGTGGGAGATTCCTCTCTTGGACAAGATATTCCCCCTGAAGCCTATTAAAGAGAATTTCAAAGCGCCATGGTCACTGATTTCATGCATGCCGTGGTCTTCAGTCGGCCATCTTGTGTATAGTGTTAAAGGTCTTGGAATATTTTCATACTTATGCATTTATTTTTACAGTTCTGTTGAGTGTGGACCAGGTTAGTTCAGGTGTCAAAGCACCGTAGAAGATCTGTAGGCCTTGCTTCGGTCTGACATAATAAAATCTGCCATTTTAAATTACGTGTCAGGCAAAATAATAATCATGACCCTTAAAAGTTCCTTGCCTCGATTAATTTACCATCTAACTGATCCATTTGCTGATCGGTCACGAGGAGACTGCCTGTTTCCCTTCGAGAAACAAGAGTCAGATTGAGTTTTTTTTACTTGCCTGATGTTGGCATTGTTCAGAATGCTGCTATGTGAATCACAACAGTAAACTACAGCAGCTGTCGCCTATACCCCCCCATATCCTTTCATTAAAAATGCTTTAAATATGCATGTTGAGCCGCATTGCTGCCTCGCTGAAATATTTCTAGAAAATTCCAGAGTGGAAATCATGAAAATCAAATTGCGCCCTCTCTAGGATTCATTCGCTTAAGATAAATTATTGGTATGTTTTCCCCGCATCACGACTTGTATTCCATTTTTTAAAATGAAGGCTGCACATGATCCCACTTGTCAATGTGCAGTATTTTTTCAGTGGCCATCTTTTGAACAGTAGTACTATTTTCTTTTTGTGTGCTGACGCAGTGTGCTATATTTGTCGGGGAATAGCTTTTTGCACCCATTATCTATCAACAGAACTGATCAGCAACAGGAGCTCGTTGATGGACAAACATACAGGCTGTGCCTTAATGGCAGGGCTTTTGAGATACATCAACAGTAGGATTTGTGTACTTGCAAATTTATTTTACAGAGCACTATGGGCCTCGTTACGATGGCAGTCAGACAAGCGTCCGACCGCCATTGCTGCGGGATGGCGACCGCCTGACATGTAGTCGTTCGTTCCACCCGCCATGTTATGATACGACCACCCTGTAGGCAGTCGGATACAGGCAGTTTAGTATTGCAGCTTGTACTGCGACCCAGAAAAGGGCTGTAGCACAAGCCGCAGTAGTAAAAGGCATGTGTGCAAACATCCATGCACCGTGTACCAGGCACCATGTCATGGTGCATGGATGTTTGGGGGCACCACATGTGCTCCTCTGGCCGCATAGCGGAGGCCCACGGGGGGGCGGGGGCCCTGCCGGGGGGGCCCAAAATCCATTTCCGACCGCTTTTCCATGGCAGTCGGATGTCCATGAAAAGGCTGTGGGAAATAGACACTGTAATCCCTACCACCTTCGTTGTAGGTATTACGGTCCGACCGCCACCCCGACGCGGTCTGACTGACCGCATCATAATGCTGTGGTCGGACTGCTATTCTGGATGTCGGTGGGACCGCCACCGACGACCTGTTAGTGGCGGTCCCACCGACATCCTAATAAGGCCCTATAAGTACAGTAGGCTGTTCCTATTTAAACATTTGATAAGAGGTTATCTGCATTATAGGTGAAAATAGTGAGTCATTTGATTGTGAAATATTTGTGAGCGCTGGATGTTACATATATACACATTTGGTGTGAGGTGGAAAATGTGCAGAACTATAATGGCCATTTAAAGATTCAATCAGATAGGTATATTGACACATACAAAAACACTTCCACAAATTTATATTTAACTGTGTGGGTGCCAGGGCCCAGGTATTTTGGTCTATTGACATTTTAAGGCACTGAGCAGATCTTCTACTCAGAAGTTTACTGTTCGAAGGCCATTGCTATTACTGTGTTTGGCATCAATGTGCCGTGAAATGTTTTTCTTAAAGTAGGCACCGCCTGGGTCACAGAGGAAACGAGCCGGAACGCCACTCTGGGGTGCCCAGGGAAACCCCTCTATCTCTGACGGCTCCACAAACAAAAGGTATTGACATTGTTTCCTTATCTGGCAGGAGGCACTCGGAATTAGCCACATCATTGTATCCCCAGGTAACCAGGGTTTCATTGCTGCTCAAACAGATAGGGTGAGATAGGCTGGTATTTGAAGGGCTTGGCTTCAGTGAGCGTCCTTTATCTGCGCGGGGTGCTTTCTGGTGCAGTGCATATGTGTGCTTGGCCAAGCAGCGGCGATCAACTTTATTTTACTCTGGGTGAGAAAATTGATTACTTTATAAGAGGATATTTTCTGCCCTGCCCTTGCCGCGACCTCCACGGTAACGCGTTTGTAAGATGTTCAGTTCTTGGCTTTGCCCACCAGGGCACAAGCGGACAGGGCCGGACTGGACTGGGAACCCAAAGCAGGCCTGGCAAATGTTGTCAGACGCACGGTGCGTAGCGATCGCAGCGAGCGAGCCTGGCCACTAAAAAGAGTGGGGTGGGGGATTTCTCCCCAAGAAAAATGTGGAAATAAATTACAAAAATGTTGCATTCTACAACACATTTTCATTATATATTCAATTGTATTAGCTTTTAGAGCACAGTAAATGATGACCTTACACTGCACCAGGATACAACAATCTTCTTGGGGCCCTTCAATGATTCCCTCGCTATCACCCTCCAACAGCGCCCCTCATCTCTCCATAGCCCCTCTCACATGTATTTCATTTGACTTATAGTGCTTCTCATACCAGTGTAGGGAGTCTTGGAACTTTACATCAAGCGCACATACAGAGACAATGAATCATACATGTGTAAATCAGTTTTTAGAAAATGTTACACTAGACTAAAGGTAACACAAGGTGTAGGATGTACATGTCATCCATATTGGTAGGTATATTTTAAGAGTGCTTGGGCTGGAGAAGCACAAACTCAGGATTCAAAACATAACACAGTGGTTGGATTTACTAATAAGAGTTTATTTCTACTCAAACAAACCCATTTTAGCAACATTAGGATAATGAAAGACTGGAGAAAAAATTAACTTTCAAACCCGTACCATGCAGTTTGCATGCAACTCTTTGATGGTAGTTCATAGGTCACTGTGCTAGATTTATTACGGCTGTAAGTTATGAATTGTAGGTGACTAAGGGATCTCTGTGACAAAAGCAGTAACTCACTGAGCTATGCACATTAGATACAGTTCTGTGATCTGTATGGTACAAGTTATTTGCAGCAGGCATATTAACCCTCTGTGCTACCTTAGATCAGTCAAAACTACCAATAGACAAAACTCCAATCTCTCTCCAGCAGGAAGATAAACCAATAGAGATATCAATCTCCATCCTTTTATTGTTGCCTGAAAACTGCTCGGTATTTAAGGAACTCTGCAGTGAAAGTGAGAAGTGAGACATTATGTTGGACAGTCCAGCTGATTTTGTTACTGGGGGTCAATATTGCAGCACCTCTGCACAAACCGGCTCCCAGTACCAAAACCTGCCTCCCACCCCTCCAGCCTCCCGGGGAAACACCTGATACCCGGTACGGCCAATCTGGTCTTGCAGGCCGAGTATGGCATCACACAGTAACATCACAGAAGATACGGCCACTGGGCCAGTATGACCCCACAAAGGATAAGGTTGTATTCCGAGTGTGACCTTACAAAGGAGGAAGCCGCCGGACATTGTGACATCACAGAAGATGCGGCCATTGGCTCTACCCCACATCACACGGGATGATGGGCAGGCTGAGTGTGACCCCACTGTGACTGAGGCTGTATACCTAGTGTAACATCACAGGGGACGAACCCACAGGGTCAGTCTGACATCACAGAAAATGAGTCTGTGCAAAGAGTCTTACATCACAGAGGATGCAACTAAGAACTAAATTTTGGACCTGGGTGAAATTTTAATTACGCCAGAGCCACTGGAGCAATTTCAGTAACTATGCATTGCTCTTGTGATGCGTAATTACCAAAGTTATATGATTACACCACCTTGAGTAATCTGGGGCACAAATCTTACTGCAGGAGCAATGGGGCAACTAACTAAGAGAGAACGAGTGGCTGCTTGCTACTGCTGTTCATGTCCTGTAGAATTTAGTTCTATTTTCTTAGCGCAAAATACATCCTCACATGCATTTTGGATGGGAGGGTGCATTTTGCATTCAGAAAATAGAGCTCAATGCTGGATTATGCTTATCACATAATTACACATAATTATGAGCCATTTTGCAGGAATTGCGAGTAATAACGATAGGGACTTACGCTAGTTAATCCCACCCTATTAAATATGACATTACAGAGGACGCAGCCTCTGTTCATATGTGATATCAGCAAGTATGCTACTCCGAATTTAAGGCAGATGTGCGCAAATGTAATTTGCAAAAAGAAGTCGCAAATTGTGCTCCATTGTTTGGGAATGAAATCAGATTTTGTGAACCAATCTATGTACTAATAGGTCAGTTCACAAAATCACAACTGTGAGTGGGTCGCAATTCGACCTATCTTGTCATTATTCATGAGGTAGGACGCAACATGTAACACACTCTGATTGGATGCCCTCACAAGGGTGGAGGCCTGCTGGTGTGAGCAGACCATCATATATGTGTACACATTTAAATAAATGGCTTTTTTATAAAAAAGAAAAAAAGCACTCTGTTTTCCACAAAATAAACGGGTCTGCATTTAAAAACCTTTTAATCCCAAAGGGGAAATGGTCCTACGGGGACCCTTCGGCTTTACAAATAGGTTACCACCTTCTCTGAGGAGTGAGTGACCTATCAATGGCTTGCTACTGAAACTGTGGTCATAAACCATTGATACATGCTCCTTCCAAATTCAGATTTATAATGCACTTAGGCACTCATTTTTCGATTCCATAACTAGTTACCAGATCGCAAAATGGGTTTAGCACATTTATGCAAGCAATTTAGCAGTCACAAACCTTGTGATTTCATGAATTGCATGCTTTGTGACCGCTAAATGTCTTTGTACATCTGGCGCAGAGGGTTATATCACAGAGTACAAGGCCTTAAACAATGTGTGGCTTCACAAAAACCAGACAGCAGACTTATTCTGACATCACATAGAACAAGACAGCTGACCAACTATGATGTCATGGATAATGAGGCTATAAACTCAGCGTGACGTGTTTGCACCAGCATATACCTACAGATGAGGATATCAGTGTGTGGTCGGTTTTCAAAGAGACCCTTCTCTCCTCTCTAGAGCATTGGTGTTGGAAAGTGGATTATTAGCAGTGGTAAATATGCATCTACAACGGGTAATAAGGCCACTAACCCAGTCTAGGGCTCAGAATAGGTCTCAGAAAATTATTCCCATGCTCAACCCTTGGTAGCTTGGCTGCGAGCAGGCAGGCTTAACTTTAGAGAGAGGTATGTAAAGCATTTAAAAACACCAATTCAGTAAATAATTAAGACACAACACACAATGAAAATCCAACACCAATTTATAAAAATAGGTAATGTTTTTATCTTTAAAATGCCACCAAAATGAAAATAAATCCAATGTAGGGAACCGGCTATATGAATTTTTAAAGATTTAGCACTATATAGCACACAGAAACCTATAGCACCTATTGGGACATCTGGTCGCGCTAGATCGGGACAAAGTCAAAGCTTCAGGCCGACCGCGATGGAGCACTGTGCGGCTACCCCTCGCGGTAGGCCTCGGTCAAAGTTTTACCTTCAGACTTAGAAACTTTTTCTGACGTGGTCCTTCGATGCTCTTCACCAGTCCGGGTTCGGTGAGGGTTCGCCAGCTTGCTTTCCAGGGAGCTCCCGGTCAAACTCTGGAAGATGGACCTCCGGAGCTTTTGAGTGGGACGAACCAGCAGGGCAGGCCGGCTCGCGGTTGAAGGTTGCCGGCTTGGCTCTCGCAGTTGAGTCAGTCCCCCTCTGGAGCTTTTTTCCAAAGTTGCCCCAAAGTTCTCCAAAGTTCTGGAACTTCTTCCTCAAGTTCCTCTTGGGGGTCCCAAAGTGTCCAAAACACAGTCCAAGGGTCTGGAATCTCCAAGATGGTCCTTGAACATTCAGTTCCCACAATTCACTTGGACAATACCCTTACAAATCCACTGGACACACTCCAGGCTGGGGATTCATAGTGGTGATGGACCAGGTGAACTCTGTTAACCTGTAGATTGCAGGGAATCCACTCTTTATTCCTCCTGAAGCAAGTTAGGTCCACAAGGCTGTAGTTCCAGCTTATGCAGCAGGCGCAGTCAGTCAGAGTGCAGGGCCTGGTTGGTGCAAATCAAACTTCCAACATGGACCCTTCTCTTAGTTTCAAGCAGCAAATCTGAGAGGCTCTGCCCCTCTAGATACTTATTCAGTTTTCTCTGAGGTCAATGAGATCAAGCAGGAGGGCACTCCTGTCCAATGAGGTGCAGGGCAACACCCTAACGCATGACCACTTCCTCCAAAGTGTGACAAAATGGTCTCCCACAAAGCACTATTCCTCCAAATTTCAATATAGCTGAAATCTCAGCAGATGAGCAAGAACAAGTTAAACCAGCCTCCAGTATGGCTCATTTCCATAGCTCTCCTCCCTGACATTTGCAAATTCCTTCTTTAAGCCTTCCATCTGGCTGGGTTCAGATTGGATGGGGGTAGTTGGGCCTGGCCTTTTCTGCCTGTCCCCTTCTTCCTTTGAAGCTCATGGTTTACTACTCCTCCCCCATGTTCTGGCATTCCTATGTAGCAGAGCCCTCTCCTCCTACCAGATAGTCTCTCTCCCCAGATGCCATTTATCACTTCATCAAAGCAGCCTGGCTAACCCTGTTAACACCTTGACCAATCAGGGAAGAGGGCAAGAAGTCTGAATTTCTGCTCACAGACAAAAAAGTCTTATTACTTCTTTTCAGTATATTTTAGAATAAATTCAACAATAGCATATTGTTGGATTTATTAATACCATTCTCCTAAGTCCATGAATGATGTATTTCTTGAATTCTTAACAATAGTTATTCATTAATAAACTATTGCCATGTTAACCTATGTGGTTGGGGATCTACTATGGGGAAAATGAAATGCCCAATTTCTCCAACACCAGGGCCTATAAAACATCTTTTATAAGGATCTGCTTATAGCTGCATGACCCCTCACCCCTGGGACACCTAGGGGAGACGTTAGGGGTCCTGAATATGTAAAAATAATGTAGATCTTCACTCCTCAGTGCTCCTAGCACAAAATTCGATTTTGGGAAGCACTTTACTACAATGAGGAAAGTGAAATGTGCAATTTCTCTATCCCCAGGGCATATAAAACCTCTTTTATAAGGATTCTCCTTATAAGTACCTGAACCCCCACCCCTGGGATACCTAGGGCAGACCCTGGGGGACTTAAAATGCCAAAATATTGTAGTTTATAAAATTTTAAGTGCCCCTGCCACCAAAGTCGAGTTTGGGCACAATTTACATCTAAAAGCAGCCCTGCAACACAGGGCTGCTTTTAAAATGAGCTCATCAGTGCACACATGCAAGTGCAGAAAGGGCTGCTGGCCTCTAAACTGTCATACCCTATTATATACTAGGGACTTAAAGGTAGTTTTAATCCCCCTGCCCTATTATCTACTGGGGACTTATAGGGTAGGTCATGCTAATCATAGGTGTACCCTAACACATAGTGTACCCTAATGTGTGTGTGTGTTTTCACTGTGTTTTTACTTTGTTTTCACCATAGCACTGGCCCTGGGCCTGGTTAACCAGAGCCCAGTGACAGTCAGAGTCAGTTACCACCAGTACCAGTCGGAAAACAACATGGGGGTGCCCAGGGCACAGGATGATTTTGCAACAATTGAGATGTCAAAAGGAGAACAATATTGAATAGCACACTCTTTCTCCGGTCAGAGCAGACTTCGTATCTGTCATAATGAGCTTTGAAAATATTACAAATTGCCAGGCCCTTTGGTATACCAGTTCTGCCCAATTTGGTGCCTTCCAGGACTTCTGTTCTGCAGGTAGCAACCCTATTTTGGATCTTTCGAGAATTTGCGCCAACAGGAGAAAATTTAATTTATGCACTCTCACGTCCCACTGGCTGCATTAGCATCCACCTGCAGCTCCCACCTCGCCCACGGTCCCCGACTCCCGAGTCCAAGGGCTGATAATGGCCTCCTCGTGAAAGCACTTACAGTCGCGCCGGCAGATGACAAATAACCACGGGATATCCTCTACCTTTCTCCTCAGACATACAAAGGAGCCTGCGGATAAACGCTGTCACTTGGCCAAGAGAGGAAATTACATTTTTTGCTCAGAATAGAACGCAGATCTTTATCAGTTCTTCGGGTCCAAATGGGCCTGTCGCAGGAGACGAGTTTCCTCTAAAAACTTTCAGGGCTACCCCTTTTTTCTAATTGTCAAATTTTACTCTAAAGTGCATATTTCTAGTGATAAACCCTTGATGTGATATTTGGTCTGGATGGTTTAATGGAACATGAATAATAAATGTATTTAAAGTCAGTGACGAGAAAAGTAATTTATGCTGATATAATTCTCATTTAGCTTTATATTGTGCTCAAGCACTGTGGGAGCCATCATGCAGGTTGGCTTTTCGGAAAGTTAATTTATTTTTTAATATTGGATATTCAGGCCTTTTGAATCAAATTTTAAAGTTACTGTCCGTCTATAAAAATCTATCCTAAGAGGCATGGACTGTCTTCTTTGCACGTTCCCACTGTGATGATTCCTGATGAGAAGTTGGCCTTGGGTCCAGGTTATTGACTTGAGAGTTGAGGAAGGACAGAGGTGCTTTACAGAGGGCAGTATGTCAGAATATCGAGGTGAAAAAAATTTACTTGAACAAATATCGACTTCTACAATATTGTTGTGGTGAATATGTATAGGGAGGTGTAGATATACTATCCTTAACTACACATCTATTCACCTTGACGATGTATGTGTGTGTGTATGCAGCCGCGGTCTGTGCAGGTAACAGTGGTGGGGTAGTGGGGCTGGGCGGGGGGGATTTCGAGGGACGATACATAGGGAAAATTAAATAAATAATTAATTTTCCCTCGTTAATAGCCAAGTAACATTCCCGTTTCTTTTTGGTGGGGGCAGGGAGGAGCATACAATTCTACCCCTGCCAGAAAAAAAAATGTACCCCTCACTTCCCTACTGTGCCCACCCTTCTCCCGAGACCCCCACCGTAACCAAAGGTCACAACATTCATTTACCACCAACTGAGAGAAGGTGGTAAATCTGTTTGTTACACCCCATAGAACTGAGAATTCCGTGTGGTTTTAAGACTGGAAAAATTGGTCCAACACTGTAATTTCAACTTCCACCTGGAGAACAACAACGACAGAAACACCACCGCCCTGCTGGACAACCTCGCCAACCTCGGACTCAAGCAACTGGTGAACACGCCCACCCACTACGCCGGCCACACGCTTGACCCCGTCTTCTCGTCCAGCAAGCACATCTCCTTCAGCCACGCCACCGGACTCCACTGGACCGACCACAGCTGCGTCCACTTCAGCTTCAGAAAGACTGCGACCCACCACCACCCGCAACAGGCTCCCGCCGGAGCTGGAGCAAGATCACCGCCGAGCAGCTCACCGCCTCCCTCAGCCAGAACACACCCACCGACACAACGGACCCAAACGAAGCAGCCAGCAACCTCGCCAAGTGGCTGACCGCCTGCGCCGACGACCTCGCACCACTAAAAACCCTCCCAGCAGACCCGGAAGCAAGAAAACCCCTTGGTTCACCAACGAACTCAAGGAATCCAAGAAGAACTGCCGCACTCTCGAGAAAACCTGGCGACTCGACCAGACCACAGACAACAGGACCGCCCTCAAGCACGCCACCCGCAAACACCACCAGCTGATCCGTGCCACCAAGAAGTCGGCACTCAAAGAACGACTGGACAACAACGCCCATGACAGCAAGGAACTTTTCAGCATCGTCAAAGAGTTCTCCAACCCCAGCGCCGGAAACAACGACATCACCCCCTCGCAAGACCTCTGCAACTCACTCTCCGCGTTCTTCCACCGCAAGATCACCGACATACACAACAGCTTCAACGCACAAACAACGCACCCTACCGCCGAACCAATGCCCGCCACCACCACCCTCTGCAACTGGACCCCGATCAACACCGAAGACACCACCCGCACGATGAACTCCATCCACTCCGGATCACCAACCGACCCCTGCCCACACCACGTCTTCAACAAAGCCGACGCCACCATCGCACCCCATCTCCGGGACATCATCAACTCCTCCTTCCGCACCGCCACCTTCCCGGAGAGCTGGAAGCACGCCGAGCTTACCGCCCTCCTGAAGAAACCAACGGCGGACCCCACCGACCTCAAGAACTACCGCCCCATCTCGCTCCTTCCGTTTCCGGCCAAAGTCATCGAGAAGACCGTCAACAGACAGCTTGCCGCCTTCCTCGAGACGAATGGATCCCTCGACCCCTCGCAGTCCGGGTTTCGGGCCAACCACAGCACCGAGACCGCCCTTATCGCAGCCACCGACGACATCAGAACCCTAACCGACAACGGGGAAACAGCTGCCCTCATCCTCCTGGACCTCTCCGCGGCGTTCGACACCGTCTGCCACCGCACCCTAGTGAAGCGCCTCAGCAACATCGGAATCCGAGAGAAAGCACTGGAATGGATCATCTCGTTCCTCGCCGGAAGAACCCAGAGAGTCCGCCTCTCCCGTTCAGATCCGAAGCCACCGAAGTCATCTGCGGCGTTCCACAAGGATCCTCACTCAGCCCGACCCTCTTCAACGTCTACATGAGCCCCCTCGCAGCCATCGCACGCCGACACAACCTCAACATCATCTCCTACGCCGACGACACCCAGCTGATCCTCTCCCTCACCAACGACCCCACTACCGCCAGAGCCAACCTGCACGACGGGATGAGAGGCGTCGCCGACTGGATGAGGAACAGCCGCCTTAAACTGAACTCAGACAAGACGGAAGTCCTCATCCTGGGCTCATCACCCTCCGCCTGGGACGACTCCTGGTGGCCCCCGGCCCTGGGCACCGCACCCAAGCCAACGGACCACGCACGCAACCTGGGCTTCATCCTGGACTCCTCCCTATCAATGACCAAACAAGTCAACGCCGTCTCATCTTCATGCTTCAACACCCTGCGCATGCTCCGCAAGATCTTCAGATGGATCCCCACTGAATCCAGGAAGACCGTCACCCAGGCACTCGTCACCAGCCGACTGGACTATGGGAACACCCTCTACGCCGGAACCACAGCCAAACTTCAAAAGAGACTCCAGCGCATCCAGAACGCCTCCGCACGACTCATCCTCGACATCCCCCGACACAGCCACATCACCGTACACCTGAAAGACCTGCACTGGCTCCCCGTCAGCAAGAGAATCACGTTCAGACTCCTCACCCACGCACACAAGGCCCTCCACGACCTGGGCCCAAAGTACCTCAACGACCGCATGTCCTTCTACACGCCCACACGCCAGCTACGATCAACCAGCCACGCCCTCGCCACCGTACCACGCATCCGCAGAACCACCGCCGGAGGAAGATCCTTCTCCTACCTGGCGGCCAAGACCTGGAACTCCCTCCCCACTCACCTTCGGCGAACCCAGGACCATCTCGCCTTCAGGAAGCAGCTCAAGACCTGGCTGTTCGAGCAGTAACTTACCCCCTCCCCCAGCGCCTTGAGACCCTCCCGGGTGAGTAGCGCGCTCTATAAATGCCGTGATTGATTGATTGATTGTAATTCCCCATTCAGTGGGATTTACTTGTAATTGCCCAGTACTGGTGTGAATTACCTGCATGCGCTTGTCTGGATTTACTTCACAGCCGTGTGAAATTTTACCATTGCCACAGTACGGTGCAACTTGTAATCATACCCATAATAGTAATGGATCTTGTGGATTCAATATTGTTGCAGGTCAATTTCAAAAACCTGGATATTTTTGCAACACAGCCGTACACAAATCACGTACTCAGTATCATCTTTAAACTCGGATTTCATGTCACACCTCCTTAATAAACTCACAGGTCGAGGTTAAAATAGCGAGTGCAGTTAGATCCACTGGGAGAACATCTAAAATATGCTTTAACATTTTTAAACCTGTAATGCTCAATGTAGACCCACATTTCAAACACAAGCTAAGGGTAATAAATTAGGTAAATGATGCATAAGCTGCATACCTCCTAAAACCCAACACTATACCTTTAAATTTACCACCACCTTCGGAAATGGGACAATCCCGATGGATTTTTCCACTGGCTTAGCCTTTTGATTGAACAAGCCTCATGAATGGTCCATCGAGCTGGGTCTGGTGACTTAGTGCACTAGTGCGTCCACTGTAAGGGCCTGTGTTTGACGTCATGGTCACAGGTTCAAATCCCGGCGGGTTCACCAAGCCTTTCATCCTCCTGAGGTCGATAAAATGATTACAATTGAGTTGGGTAACAATAAACATCCGCTATTCAGCACCAAGATGCCCACGGATGAACATGCAGTTTACAAATACATGTTATATTATGGTAGCAGAATTTCGTTGTTACTATATCGTTACGACGGAATTATTGGAATTCTAAATATCGTTTACAAAATATATCCCTACTTTAGAGTTAATAGAATAAGAATATATATTCAAATATATTAAGAAAGAATAAAATAAGCAGCATAAGTTACAAAAAAATGGTCCCATTGCGCGTAGGAGCAACTAGATAATATTTTTGGAAGTGATGTTTAGGACACAATATTAATGTCAGGCAATATTTCTATTGGTGATATTCTGACATAGAACCACAGTGGGAGGGAACCTTTGTGGGATCTGAAGCTGAGTGGTTTTGACCCAGAACAAAATGCACACCAACTGATATCGCCCGCACCCAGAGGTTGAGGTCAGTGGATTGTAAATTTTGTTTTTAGTTTAAAAAATCTTGCTAAACATGCAGCCTCTAAGGGGCCTTGTTTGTTTGTGGATCTGGATGCCTCTGCAGCTGACTGGTCCTGATGTTGGGACCCGCCCAGGTGCTCGGTGTGAAGGTGGGGCGTTGCCAGGAGCTCTAAAGACGCTGCAGACATTTCTCCTGCAGCCACCTGGGCCCTGCAGTGGGCTGTCCTTGTGTTGAACCAGTGCCAGCGATGGTTGAATAATTAAGCACGGGAGCCTGGCCATTATCTGATTACCTTTTTCTGTCAGAAAGCACATTTAGGCATTCATTTTCACGACAGCGGTAGAAATGAGAAATATCATCACATATGAAGGACAAACAGATCAGGGTTTCTTCAACTCTCCACTGAATTAATTTATTTATGTGTATTGATATACTGCAGACCAGCCAGAGTGCTTTACAACAGATTGGACGAGTTTCTTATTGGCACAGTGGAAGCCCGTGTTTGCTAACAAGATGCCAGGTACTGAAGGAAATGCATGAGTGTATCACCCGCCAAACCATGTGGATAGCATTTACTACCCTACTGTCACTCAGTTACAACATCATTGTTTAGACTGACTGCATGGAGTGCATTTCTGTAAAATGAATACATAAAAGCTGATAAGAATATATATTTTTTAAAATGCAAAGAGACAAGTAAGAGCAGGTCTATAATGACAGCAATGTTATCAATGGTTAACATAACCCATAGTCGTTTAACAACATAAACGTGTGGATAATATCGGTGCTAGAGACATCCGCACGCCGAGAGCGAGAGTGGTAGTATGTTAGGTGATGGAAGGCCTAGCAGCGGCGCTCCATTCTCCTTTAGCGCAAGATGTTCGACTGTGCGGTCCAGCTACATCCATTTCTAAGTGTAACCAGATTGGCTTTCGCTTGTAACCGGTTAGTCCATCCGGACAAGGCTACCCCAATGCAGCCTTTTGTCAACCTCCCTAATTCCCGAGTCCAGGTGATTCAGACACCTTGTTATGGGGAACCTTTGGTTTATGCTACTCGTTGCATTTCAGTAGTTTGATTCCGTATGTTCTTCCCTGGGGTCGTAAGTGAGGTTGTGTTATGATGATAGTACTGCTCTGGGCAACATCAACGATGCCAGTTTCTGATATCAAAAGTCGACCGTCACAAGAAATTTTACTCCATTCACTGGTATGGACTTTTACCTCCTATTTAGCAATCAAAATCGACCTAATCACGACCATCTGGAAATCAGTTTCATTCAGCACACCAGCCCAGCCACACAAAAACCTAAGACTTGTAGGGCCTTATGTACAAAGCTATTTTGTGGCTGTAAATTGGAGCCTTTGTGACCACAAACCAGCTTTTGGGTATGTTCAAAACCAAACTGAGATCCGGTCATTACCGAATCACGGAATTGGTTGCCGAGTACATATCAAATTGCAAATGGGAAAGGGCGTGTTTAAGGTGTCCCTTCCAATTTGTGATTCCTTAAGGTATGTATCAATGTTTTGCGACTACCATTGTGGCCGCAAACCATTGATAAGTTACCAACACCTCAAAGGTGGTGGTAACCCATTTACAAATTGGAAGGGGTCCACAAAGAATCCCCTTCCCTTAGTGAATGTTGAGAAAAACATTTTTTTAGGCGTAAGCAGTGATCTTGGGGACCACTGTGTAATGCTTAAAAAATGTTTTTGAAACTTTCATTTTTTTATTTTTTTAATAATACATCTCATTTTCTTTTAAAGAAAACTGCCTGCCTTTGGAAGAATTTTTTTTGCTTTATTTAAAAGCAATTACAGATATGGTGGTTTGCTGGTCTTAACAGGCCACCCTCCCTGTGATGGCAGTGGGTCACAATTTTCAACAGAGCTCATTAATATTCATGAGGTAGGTCAAATTGCAACCCACTGCGATTCAGAATTTTGAAAAACGAATGATTAGTACATAGGTCGATTCGCCAAATACCAATGCATTCAATAAAAGTCAGAGGGCAAATTGCGACAACTTTTACCAAATGGAATCTTTGTACCAGGGGCCACAGTAACTCACCTGTACAATATGAGGTATGACAAACATCAAACCAATGGATTAGACAACGCAGCTGTCAAAGGTTAGGTGAAGGTTCATTAGATCCCCACTGTGATGCTTCTCACAGGGCAACCTTGAAACACTGCATACCCTCTTGATTTAGTTGCCAGGCCACAACACTCACCCCTCCATCAAAATCTAGTTTATAGCCACAACAAAAGATCTCTGTTGCTCTGTGGGCAAACCCATAGCCGTAGACATGTAAGATTGCTTGCAAGAGCTTTAAGGGACCAGTTAAATGGAAGGCATATGCTGTATACAAAATTGTGTGATCTAAGCATTAATTCAAGTTCCAAAATTTCCAAATGTTTGACGGACTACCAAAGACCTTAAGTTGCTCTCACACTTTCATTTCTAGCACTGCTTAAATCTATTAAGCTATCTAAAACATTGATTTAGAATCTCTTGTTACAAAATGCTTAATGAATATCCGATACTATTTCTGCTCTAGCTCTCAATGTGTGCTTGTTTTTTTCGTAAAAGTAGAGTTAAGAGCCAAGGATACATATATCCACAAAGATTTTGATAAAAGGGAGTTCAGAGGACTGAGATGCAAAAGATGTCGCAATTAATGACATTGTCTCAGCAAAGTGTCGTAATATGCTATTGCATAATTATGTGAAATTTCTGCAAAATTCTGCGTAATTACTTGAAATGTAAATCAGTCATTTAGTGCTGTATATTAAGTGAAATGCGTCCTTGCATCAAAAATTGCTGTGAGGATGCAGTTTGAGCTAAAAAAAATAGAGCAAAACAACAAAAACACTTAGAACAACAGCCACTCGTGTTCCGCTGTTCACATGCATTCACAGTAGATTTACAGCCGATGGGGCATTTGCTGTGAACTTTTACTGTGAAATTGTGCAAAGGGGCATAATGGTGTCATTTTGTTAATCTAATGCAAAATTCCTGAAATTACACAAAGTACACCAATGTAATTTAAATTTTGCCTAGGCCTACAATGACATCACCACAGATGGTACTTTGTAACAACGTACAACAGAGCATTCATTCTGCATGGTCTGCACATGCGGCCTGCTGTTAACTCAGGGTGCCGCCCTAGTCAGGCAGAGGGACCATTAGGGATACAGGAGAACCTTACCTACTGTTGTACTGAAGTTTTCCGTGACATTTCTACATATCTACACTAATTCTCTGTGAAAAAGCTGAATTGTTGAGCATTGGTGCCAATATAAGGGATATTGCAAAACTCCAAATCACCTAATATGACACGAAGGACTATACAAGGACAGCCTACTTGTCCTCTTTTTTCTTAAAAAATATATGTCCTTCATTTGTCTGGCGTGGTGAGCAGGGTTTAATTTGTAAAGGAATAAGTACTGGGACCAGATTTTTGCTCAGAACAGAAGCCTGTGGTTGGTGCTATAGAATGTCAGAGGTGCCAAATACCCAGGCTGCTGAGTTTTGATCCCCCCTCATGCCTCTTTCATCCACCTCCAGACACCACCTGCCCTTTCGGTACATTTAGTTAGATCACCAAGAGTAGTGATCTACTGTCATCGTTCTGTTTGATTTTTGGTGTGGTACAATGGAATAACGCCAAAGATGAGTGTTGTTCTTCTTTTTTAGACATATATAAATGCAACAATTATGTGTATTAATGTGTTAATGAATACAAAGGTCATATCTATTGATTAACTTGCCCTTGTCTCAAAGTAAAGTGACTTCAAATCACGCAGCCACCTACTGTTTTTATGTATAGCATCTGATAGATACAGCGCATTCCTGCCCTTATCTTTTGCCGTTGGGCAGTGCAGCAGGAAGGCCTACTGCGCTGCCCTACAGCAAAACCTCATAAATGAGGCCCTGTGTCTCTTTGGAGGGCATGAATATTTACCTATGAGAGGAGCTTGGGAAGGCACTAGGGCCACCTGTGAGCAAATATCAGTGAAAAATACATTTTCGCCAGAGTCTAGGTATGTGCAGAAACAATCCCAGCTAGCAAGGTGTTTCCATCCAAATTAGCACAGGATGGATTCTCCATGTGTCTCGCTCCTGTGCTTGATTCCTAAGGGCTCGCAGTGCTGTGTCACGTTATTTTCTGTTTGTAACGCGCTGCATGTAACCAAACAGTTGCTCCAGAACACAAAATGTTGCTACAAATA